>JAGDQP010017419.1:289-12138 GCA_022664845.1 Lepisma saccharinum | reverse complement strand
ATATTTAATGGAAACATGATCTCTGTTTAAAGATTCATAAACTTAGCGTATACCCTGTGAAAATTCTGGGACTACAGTACTGGACGCGCGAATGACATTTCGTAGCATTGTTACGTAACATATGTGTTCTGTAAATACAACTTCGAAATCTCCATTCGCCTTGGATAATTGGTTAAGGCGATGGTTTGATGAGTGAAAGAATCCGGGCTCAAATCTCGGCTAGTGCGGGTACTTTTTCTTTCAAAATATATTTCTATCTCTTCATATTTATTATTAATAATTGCTTTCTTGCGTTTTCGTAGCATATTCTAGATTAGTGACCATGGTTAGGGTAGGTTAGGTAAGGTCAGGTTCAGTTATGTATCTTTACACTTTCGTTTCGTTCTTTCAAAATGCATTTCTATCTGTCTGTTCTAAACAGACCTTACATAACCCCCTGGTAACCCATGGTCACTAAATGCAAGAAAACAATATTATTAATATTAAATGTGAGCACGTCATGACACATTTTGACAAAATGGATACTGGAACACAGGAATAATCCTTGGAAGGAATTTACAAAAGCTGTGTTAGGTGGAAAATTTAACGCAAATTCAACGACTCCCCTAAATTTGTAAAGTATACTCGAATTCACAGGAGTCAAATACGCCAAACGTACGGAAAGTCATTGTGCGAATTAATTACAGGGGAATCAGGGAGAAGTTCTCCTGGGAGTCTGCATATGGGAGCATGTATAATGCATAATATTAATTTTATCACCTCATTTTCCTATAAACAGCTTTTCATCCCCCTGGAAAAATATCTTAATTCTCACAATGTGGCAAACTTGAAGAGTATTTCCAGGTTTTTGTCGTCAACAAACACCGAGATGATATCATCAACTTAGGCGATGGACATATTCTACCAGTACCGAGCGTCCGTGGCTTAGTGGTACGCCTCGAGTATGAATCTATGTGTTTGTGATTTTAACTTAATTCTAAGAATATCAGTCTATACAGGTTAAAAAGGTATATCAAATTGAACAAGTAAAACCCGCTTAGAGTCAACAAAGTTCCAGAAAAGCTCTAGAGCGTTGGCTTAGCATTCGTAAAGTTCTGGGATCTATTCCAGGAGCCAACCATTCTAACTGAGGTTTCTTCTCACCCATACTATACAAGCGCTGTTATGGTGCCTATAAAAGAGGCCCTGGCCGTATACCCCCCAACACATACTCTTAACCCTATCTCGGCTTGATCCTTAGATGCCTAAAGGTCTTAAAATGATGTTTTAAAATCCGTAAATTTTATTCTTTGTAATTCTTTTACTATTTACACGGCTAAGGTCACGATTTCTCATTTCCAATTGACATGTTCCTAATTACTTCCTGGTTCTTTCCGTTATCGTTATAAGGAGGGAGCAAGATAAAAAAAATAGTACCGGGTTATTTTTCATAAGGTAATCTTGTATCCAAGTGCTTGTATCCAAAATCTAAGTTGACAGCGTGCTTAATTTTGTTCGCATCAAACGTCTCAATACCATATCATTAATAATTCATTATGCCGGGAGCGAAATGAGGTCGTAGCGCAAACGTGGTAGTCACTACTGTATTTTCGTTGTGGTTCTCTTGTTTTTAAATGTTTGTTTCTTACTCCAGACAATGATAAAATCAGTAATGAAAAACGGAAGAATTGTGTCATTATTTTTATGTACTTAAAAATGAAAAACGTTTAAACATCGGTGCATATTTTCTTTCTGAGAAACAATGAATCATAATAATAAGCTCAAATGTTATAATTTGTGTAATAAATTATATCGGCTGTCCCTCTTGTGTTTGATATCTGGGATCTGACAATTGTAGTTTTCATGAATATCAGGAATGAAGTGCTTGTATATAAATTGTTATCCCATGCAATGTGTTTGAAGGGGATGGCCACATCGCTCGTTAATAATTTAAAGGTCATTTATTATTTTGTTGCTAAATGTTTTGTTTTTATGTGTGTGTGTGTGTTCGACAACACTGATTGTCCTGCAGAGTGTGTGCTTTTAGCTACTAAGGGGATTCGAAATAAAATTAAAAATAACAAAACTATAGAACGTCGGACCGCAGTGTTACAAACGTACTGTAACTTACTTTTAGTTTCTGGGACATCGTTATATATTAGACTGTTTGATCAAAACCTGTTAGAAATGCTTTTCCTCTCTCGTTTGTAAGTATTTATTGTATTTACATGTACCTTTGAACCTGTATTGACGGTTTTCCACAATCAACAAATTCATTTGATCTTTTACGTAATATAAGCATCATGATTGTTTCATCGACCTATTTTCAGACATTATCATTCCTAATGTCACAATGGCAGTGGATAGGTCGGTAAAACGATGCTTAGACTTATATAAACATTTCTTTATGTACAAGACAGAATAAACTTGCTGCCAATGACTATTTTTTGCTTGATGTTAAAATATAAGGTAATAACATCACTACCATTTTTACTAGAACATATTGTTTCTTACATTTCTTTGATATTAATATTTTTGCAATGTTGTATTTGACTCTTAGATGAACGCTAAATGTGTTTGTCGGTTAACGTTAAACCTCCTATTGACGATTAAATACATCTAGCACCCACCCATTTCTCGCCATACCATACGACATGAGATTGATACCTATAACCTTGAAATAACAACTCATGCAAGTTTACAAAATAGAACTACTATCTCGGTGTCGATGACTAAGAATAAGAGAGAACCGAAATCCTGTTACGAGTGAGCTTACACCTATGGAATAGGTAGAAGCGGTTAGGCTTTCAATTATAGTATAGTACTTTTCCAATGTCAAGTTTATTATAAAACTAGCAGAATACAGATTACACATAAAATACAGTACATTAAAACAAAATAAATGAATATAACTTCTATAACTTTTGCACGGTACTCAAACACAAATTTTTTAACAATGATTTTTCGGAGGGCCCCAAAACGGAAGAATTTTTTTGAGCCTGCAAAAATGTTAGTTCGAAAACGGCAAAAGGCTTGACCGTCAAGAAGGGTCACACTTGACATGACTAAATTTCGTACTAATGCACAACTTTTCATAACTACTCGAACCCTAAAATGTGGAAACTTATATAATAATTTTCTTCCCTGTTTTGCAAAAAACAATTGGGCCTTTAGGGGACCAGGGGCTTGGTTGAATATTGTTTTAGGACGGTCATATTTGGCATGGCTTTATTTGGTGCAAATCACAACTTTTGATGACAACTCGAACCCCAATATCTGGAGAAAAAAATGGCCCGCCCTAGTGGTTAGTCCCACGCTCGGTCGGCTTTACCTTTCAAAGTGTCCAGGAATACCAAGTACATTGTGGAACTCAATTTGATAGGAGCCTGAGTATATCACAGAGCGCCAGTCATGGGAACAAAGAAGGAAAATTGCCCAGTGTCCTGGCCGAGATTTGAATTAAACTTCTTCAAATATTCTCTCGTTCGGGCAATAAGACCTGCCATTTCCTTTTGACACAATCTGCATTTGCTTTTACGGTTATTTTCGGAAGGATTAAATTTAATAAAGTGTGTCCAGATTAAATCCTTTTTCCTTCCTGAGTAACCCACTGATAATGAGTCAATAAACGATCAGCAAAAAGCCGAGTACATAATGTTGTAAAAAAGTTTTTTTCTGTGAACTTTTTGAAAGCTTTTTATTAGCTTTCAAAAATATTAATGTTCCTTTTACACAAAGCAAGTATTTAATGCTTTACGCTGCAGATAAATAATCAATGTAATCAGGAGAATTAGATTTAAGCTCTCACACACACATATTTCAATTTATTATTACTTTGTTTTATTGCAGCCTTACGAGGCAAATGATGGGATTTTTATGCATTCATTGCTACATTGCTACATTTTTCATATCTTCACCCTGACAAACATAAAGGAACTAAGAACATACGGACTGAAGTTATTCGGTATAGTTTGTAATAAAATACTAATAAACTTCCAGGGAACTGAAGAAATATTTGAATTATAGGAATCTAAGTTCCCAGATATAAATTGAACTTCGAAGACATCTTTACTGTAAACTGAAAAACTATGAATTCTTACCGAAATATGCTCTCATCCCGTATATACAATACGTTAACTAATAATTACGGCATTATTCAAGGAAGATATTTATTGTTGACCATAATTTACTTCCGCAAAAATCAATTATCTTTAGCTCATATTCCCGGGAAGTAACCTGCTTCTATTCAAGGGCAGTGCTAGGAGTATATGTTTACATTTACTAGTAGAGCTACATTGTGTTTCACTATAAAACTCGGTGGCATTTTTCTACCATGCTCCGGGTTCCAAGCCTCACTCCATACACTAGGAAAATTTATACAGATAGAGAGAGTGTAACAAAAAAATATTTTATGTTAGTGCATATTTCAAATGAGATGTATAAATGCATAATGAATACTCTTATAAACAAGCAACTGCATATAGGTTTCTTCTAATGAGTCTGTTGAAATAGGGCTCTGAATAATATTATTTCAAAGCATATCATAACGTAGGTACGTTCCGCGGCTCACCACGGGTATTTTCCAAATTATAGGAATAGCTATTGGCATCTAACAGTATGAGTGCCATTTGACAAATTTAACTTGAAGATAGGGTGGCAACTGACACTTGGATGCTTGGGAACACGTAACAACCACAGTATGTTCCGATTGTGTCGAATATGTATACTCAAAGCTAGGTGCGGATACGTCGAACTGAATAGAAGTAGTAAATGTTTACTTTATAAAATTGATTGGCAACACTGTCAACTGTGGGACCTGAAGTACCTCTATGACGTGTCCCATTACGCAAATACAAAGTCTGGTTCTAATTCGTTCAACGACGTTGAAGCAATTAAACATTTTACCTTCTGAAATTGGTTGGCAACACTGACACCTGCAGCACCGGAAGTACTCACATGAACTATTCTAGTATCTAATGCACATGTCAAATTTGGTCTAAAGCAATGCGGATACGTCCAACTGTAACAAATATGAAATCTAGAATTTTTTAATCGTTTGGCAACCCTGATAAACTACGGTGCCTGGAGTCTCTGTATGACCTGTCCCAGTACCTAACGAACATGTATGTCAAACGTATTGTAAATTAATGCACACCTGTAGATTTGTATTAATAAAGACATTTCTATAAGTTGAATTTTAAAATAGGTTGGTAACACTGACGACTCTGGTGTTTGAAGTCGGGGACACCCAAAACTTTATTCTATTGTGTTGAATAATGTTTAAGCTGTTTGAGGCATGGAAGATTTTTTTAAAATTATGTTTTTAAAGTTGGCAACACTGAAAACTGATCAACCCGGAACACCTGACACAAACCAAAAAAAATTGTAATCTAGGGTTTAATTAAGTTATATTACTTCTTAATCACCTATATGGAAGTATTTTTTGTTTAAAGAGACGTTAGTATTATTACAAATTGCTGCCTTGAAAAAAAGAACGAAATTTAGAAAAAAAAGAAGGCTCATGTTTTTTTGTTTTTTTTAATGAAAGTGTTGAAGAAATGAACGTTTTCTTTTATTTACAACACTAAGAGTACCTAATAAGTTCTACCGCCTGGCATAAACTCCAAGCACCGAATAGGAAATAATTCTATACAGTTGCTCACTACTGTCACTTTCCTAAAAAACGTAAGAAATGAGATAGAGCAATGTAATGGTAGAAACAAGTAGATAGCCATGAAGTTCTTGATTTCCTGGCAGTTTCTCACAATAAACAAAGAAAGAATTGAAATATGAATATATTTTTTCATGTTATTTATTTCCCGCTTCTAGCAGCAAACTGATAAAGAATAAATCGAGACAAGGCATTTTACGTCTCCATCTGTAGGCTTCCGGCGCCGTAATACTGATTATTTTGGAAACTAGCTTTCACTTGAGACAAATTCCATACGTTTTACTGGTGAAAATACACCGTTTCGTAGTCTTTAAAATAATATCATAGTTCCGAAGAAGAAAATAAAATAACATGTTTTAAACTCTGCTAAACAAAACATTGTTTAAAACAAATGTTCGTAACGTTTCAAACAAAATGTTTAAAACAATTGCCTCTGTTTAAAACACGTTCAACACATTTATTTAAAACATTTTCTTTGAAACATCCCAACTTTGACAAATACAATATGGCCTACTACATACCGTGTTTGAACACGATTTGATGTTAAACCCACATCAAATCCTGTCCATATTCAGAAAAAACTGACCAATCACAGTGCAGCTAGAATACTATGTGACCCAAACCATAGAGCATACGAGCAGGATTACCTCCAACCAAACCTAAAAGAAAAATCCATATCTCGTATAAATAACACTAATTCATACATCATATCATTACAAACTAATCCTCTCCGGGGAATATAAATCACGGATTTATGTTCGAAAAATAAATCATACTCATTTAACATTACCTCATAACTTCAACATGATAATGCACCACCACATCTATCTAAATCAAAAATAGTAAACAAACAACATTAATACTATCCAAATCACTCAATAAATCAGATAAAAACAACACATATACACATGGAAATCAAAAAACAGTCCAAATCTAAAAATATAAAACATAGGAAATATCTATCTAATATATCTAATAATTCAAGGTCAAATATCTCCATATCATAAATCAAACATTCATATCAAAAAAAAGAGAAAAATCGACTATAATCTCCATTGAACTAAGTTCTGACATGAGCAACGTCATTATTAACAAAAACTGTTTCATATTTCATGTTTATTAGAAGCGTTACGTTGACTTTTATCATCCTTTCCATTCTTCCGTTCGCTTTTTCTAGAACAATCTTTGTTTTGGCAATAATTCTTTCTTGTCCCATTCAAATTACGATATCCATGTTATTGGTGTAAATTTCCAGAGACTTTGCGCTAATTCTTGTCATACCTGTCATTCTGCTCCGCTCGCCGAATCACTTGACATCACTCAGGCTGTCGCCGCCACCACCGACTGCTACCAGTTTTATAATTCAAGTTATGGTTTAGGGTCAAAGACGCATTATCAGATTCCCCGATTGGCATGTTGAGAACAGTAGGTAAACGCTCTCCTTAGAACGAGACATAAATAGCCACACAGTATCTGTTTTCCGAAAATTTCCCATCACCCATGTTATCAGAAAATGGTACAGTCAAAGATATTTTGCTAAACGTCAGTGTATTGTTTTTAGAATCAACGCTTGTTTGTAAATACATAAACGACTTGAAACCCGACAACAGGTCGTATTCGAAATTTTTGAAAATATAAGTCTTCAACTTAAAGAACTTTCCATCCAAACTTTCATTAAGGACGGCCGAAGTATTCGAAACTATATTCTCATGACTAATAGTTTTGCCGCGAAAATAGTCTTTGCGATTATATCTGCATAGTTTAGCTTTAACTAGCCCTGCCCTTCTTACAACATAGAAATCATAGCATTTACAATCAGTATCTATAAACATGGTAGCTTCCCTCGGACCTACCCTTAACTCAAGATACAACCCAGCATTCAGTTCGTTGGAACCTACATCTCGTTGATTTTCACTAGATTGCATGGCATTAACGTTCTTCTTTCCTTTTTACAGAGGACATATAGAACGTTTATGGTTTTGGTTACATGTTCAACACGTAAGTTCCTTCTTTACGTTGAACTTGGGATTCAAACCTTGGACCATATCCCTACTTTCGTAAATTGCCTAGAGTGGATAGAGTTCATGACGCTCGAAGTTTTGTACAAGCTTGTCAAACTCGTCAACAGAACTGGACATCAAAAAAGTAGAACAATCGTTCTCTACTGGACGAACGACGTCCATTACTAACAAATGACAAGTATTCATAGTCACAAACGTTAATAATCAGAATACACCTAACTAATTTAAGTCTCTGCAGGTACTGTTTGAAGTCACACTTTCACCTTGTTTACTCTATCAGTATTTCACAGTTACCGCCTACCGAGCATGAGCAGAAACCAGCTCTCTTAGCACATTTGTCCTGAATGAGGCCCAAATCCCAATATTTCTTCAGCGCTTGTTTCGTAACATCCAATAAGTGATCAACATATTTAGATTGAAACGAAAACAAAAATGCCTCCAAAGGGAACATATCCTCAACGCAAACTGATGAAGCTTGCACGAAATAAATACAAATTTTCAACTGAGCTACCATTGCAGACCCGCAAAGTAGCAATTAAATTTTGTAAAATACTGGCACACGTTTTGTCATACAACTTAGCACCACGACTACCACAATTCACGATAATATCCTCTTCTTGTTGATACTTAGAACTTTCTAACTGTGCCTATAATTATATTCAGGCTTTGTATCCATACTTAATTTACTTAAAACTATCTCACAAGGCTATTACAATTAACATTATTTCAAAAACGCACAGCCAGCGCAACGGTTTCAATGCTCTAAAATCTTCCTCAGACGACACATTAATACACACTAACAGTTTATAAAAAGTGCCAGAAGGCCCAGAGATCATTTCTACATCATCCGCCAATTACGTCCAGAATCCGTTCACTTTCCAAAACTAATCAAAATTGTAACCATTCACAATCCTTCTCTCACAGGCCACACCCCGTACTCAACTATACCGCTATCACAAAATTGTGACAGGTAACAAGATAACAAGGAAATATAATCGAGGCACAAAAAATATATATTACATAAACAAATGCGTAATAAATAAATAAATAAAATAATTAAAATAAAGAGGCCAAAAATATAGTAAATAAATATTAAATAATTTATAAATAAATAATCCAAAGCAAACTTAAAGAATAAATAAATAATAGACATCCAAAGAGGGTGGGGGCTATCGAACAGTCCGTATTTTCCGGAAGGCTTTCTCTAATCTTCTCTTCCCAGTATGTCTTCTCATTCCTCATTTATGCTCAAGCCACCATTCCAGTTCATCGCTTTATCTCCCGTTTCCCTAATTCACCTCGCTTCTTTCCATTTCCTAACCAACGTCATTTCCTCTTGTTCCTGTATCTCCTCCCCTTCCCAGTCTATATCATGCGCCTCTTCCTCTACATGTTTGTACATCAATCTGACGTCATCCTCGTGTTGTTTAAACCTATCCTGTAATTTCCTTTTCGTCTCTCTTATATGCACTGCCTCACAGTACATACAAGGAACACTATATAACATTCCTCTTTGATCTTCTCCCTTTAGAACACCTTTCTTCTTGTTTCTAAGTCCAAGACCCTCTTCCCTCCTTCCCTATATGTTTCCACTTTTGCCTTTCTTAGTAACCGCTTGATTCTCTCGGTAATTCCTCCTCTACTTTCTATTCCAAACCACATTTTCTTTGAACTTTCTTTTTCTTCTCACTTCTTCTTCTTCTTGTGCCATTTCATCCTCCTGATCGTTCTTCTGTAATCCTCACTACAACCATTATCATTTATTTGTTCCCGAAACCTTTCCACATCTCTTTTCTTTTGATCTTCTTTCGTGTTAATCTTCTTTATTGTTTCCTCCATGTTCGTTATGAAATTTTCTTTAGTTGTTTCATCTACGTCACTTCTCTTGTGACAAACAACTCATTTCTTCAGAAACCATGAAGTTAAAAATCTCTCGTCTATTGTTTTCTCAACCCTGATATCCAAGTAATAACGGCAAAGGGGTGATTTTGTAAAGTGAGATGAAGGAGAACAAAGTATTAAATTTCTTGTATATCAAGCGGTTGTTAAGAAAGGCAGGAGTGAAAACATATAGGAAAGAAGGGAAGAGGGTCTTGGACTTAGGTAGAAAGGTGCTCTAAAGGGAGAAGAATAAAGAGGAGTGGTATATAGTAGTTGTTCCGTGTATGTACTGTGAGGCTGTGTATATAGGAGAGACGAGAAAGAAATGATAGGAAAAATTAAACAACACAAGGATGACGTCAGATTGAAGAGAGACAAACATGTTATTTACAAGCATGTGCAGGAAGAGGCACATGCTATAGACTGGGAAGGGGCGAAGATACAGGAACAAGAGGAAAGGACGTTGGTTAGTTAATGGAAAGAAGCGAGGAGAATTAAGAAAACGGGAGATAAAGCGATGAACTGGAATGGTGGCTTGAGCATAAATGAGGAATGGGAAGACATACTGGGAAGACAAGAGCGGAGAAAGTCTTCCATAAAATAGGGATTGTTTGATAGTCCCCACCCTCTTTGGTTGTTTATTATTTATTTATTATTTAAGCTTGCTTTGGATTATTTATTTATAAATTATTTAATATTTACTTACTATATTTTTGGCCTCTTTATTTTAACTAATTTATTTATTTTTATATTTTTATTAAATTATTTATTTATTGCACATTTGTTTATCTAAAATACGGGCCTGCTGCTACATTTTATGAACTGTTAGTGTGTATTAATGTATCATCTGAGGAAGATGTTGTTACAACATGAAAACCATTACGCTGGCTGTGTGTTTTTAAAATAAATTTTTAACTGTTTGTCTAAGGAATCCTGTATACCTGGAAACAAATCCCGAATCTCATTACTCAAAGATGAAATCCCTTCTCATTGTTTACAATTTGAGATTTGAGATCACTTTTAGTCTTTCCATACATTCATTACTTAACAGTTTCAAAACATATTCTAAATCAACATTTTCATTCTCAACTTATTCGTTCTTATCATTTCAAATTAAAATGTCTTTAGACAATTGTTTTAATTCATCGTAACTAAGATGACTTATAGTTTGTTTTTGAGAATCCGCTTTTAACAACAGCAATCATGAATTGTGAAAGAAGCACTAGCTTCTGCTTGAGCATGACTCATGTTGATTAAATTCTTTAGCAAAGTTACACTGATACAACTAATTGAAATGAAAGATAACACGAAGAAGAACAACATCGACTAGCGTTCTTTAACTGGCCTTCTACTCTTAATTTCCCTAACCAGTCTTACAATTGCAGTCAAACAGATGAATGTTTACTTTTGTTTAACTCTAACAACCACCAGATCTAAAAATATCACTACCGCTTTAGAAAGTGCTCAAAATTTATGTAACGTTAAACTTCTTATTGATGAAGACATAGGGCGCCCATCGATTCCTCGCCATACGACATGAGACTGATTTCTATAACAACTCAAGCAAGTTTACAAAATAGAACTACTATCCCGGTATCGATGCCGAAGAATAAGAGAGCACCGAAAGCCTGTTAGGAGTGAGCTTACACCTATGGCATAAGTAGAAGCGGTTAGGCTTTCAATTATAGTAAAGTACTTTTCCAATATCAAGTTTATTACAAAACTAGCAGGTTGGTGAATACAGATTACACATAAAAGGCAGTGCATTAAAACAAAACAAATGGATATAAAAAATATTACTTCTGAATGAAGTAGTTCCCACGTGGGCTACGAAGTTCGCAAAAACAAATCGATCTTTCATTTACAAAATATTTCAAATAAACACGAATATATAATTCAAAATGTATTCTTTAATCTAATCAAACCTCTACATAACCGCCCAAAAAGAGAAAGGCTGTTAAGAGCAGCCTGACTGAGGCTACCCAATAACCATCGCTCCAGGTCACACGAAATGGCCGCTAACCAGGATACAATTTTGACAAGGATAACATCCCAAAAATTAATTCCAAATACTGGCGTCTCACTACTTTGACACTGAATACACAATGTTGCTCCTCTCTAAATCACATAGCCATCCACTCGTAGAAAACTTATATAATTTTCGAAATAATTGTAGCACACAAACACAATATGGCACACTACATTCCGTGTTTGAACACGGTCTGATGTTAAAACCCACATCAAATCCTGCCCATATTCAGAAAGAAAGTTACCAATCACAGAACAGCTAGAATACC
>JAGDQP010017418.1:0-38574 GCA_022664845.1 Lepisma saccharinum | reverse complement strand
ATATTTTCCTATATTATGCAGTGATAGTGTATTGCAACGCTGGCACTTCAAGATATTCTCATGAATTCATGATAAGAAGATATAATGTGATGATTAAGTGTTTTAAGTTTTCTTTCTCTTCTCTCTTTTTAGAACAAGTCTATATTAATCTCCTCTGTCTCTCTCGCTCTCAGCACAGTGACCACTTACATAACGTTAATATCAAAACAACGTTCATGAATACGGATTAGCATTCTTTCCTCTGTGGTGAGCAGCAAAGAAGAATACATAATAAGAGATGTAATAATTAGATAACCGCTTTATGTAATTATGATAAAAAAACGATTTGTCTTCCCGTCTGGAAGTATACTGAAACGTAGTGCCAGAATATTCCATGCACACTCAGCAACTTAGTGGTACTCTACAAGCCCGTATCTCCAAGCTACGGGGTTCTCACAAAGACCACACAGGGTAACAGAAAGACCTGGCAGTTGTCATATCTCTCTCAGATAGTTAACATTTCTAGTCGAGTGCTCAACTCGTAGTCGTAGTAGTTCAGAGACAGTTTTACGTTTCATCAATACCGTCAAGCATCAACAAGTCTTAGTGCTGGCAGTAGCTAATCAGTACGTAAGCTACATATACCAGACATGATTTTGGATCAAGCCCCAAGTCCACAAAGGCCTGCAAGACCTTCCAGAAAGGTGAGTCAAGTCGCTAAGCATGTATTTAATAATTTGAAACCAATAGACATTGGCAGTGAACTGCCCAAAACTGATTATAAGCACCTTTTTCATTTCTCTTGCTTCATTTGTTTCTCTATGACTATAAGCTCATCCATTCCCTTACGTGTAGGTACGATCCCAGCTTTCCACCAGAAAGCCTTACATTGTCGTGCAATAACAACTCAAATCGAAAAGATGGAGTTTCAAAGTTCACTTTCTTTTAATTTTACTTTTAAAGATGGGGTAATTTCAATATATTTAACAACGCTGTCTGGATTCCATGGTGCCAGGTGAGTTACAACACAATTACTGCCTAATTACCGGAGTATGACGTCAAAAATTGTTGTTTCTAGTAGAAGAAGAAGAGGTTCAGTTTCTAGATAATAAAATAAATTACATTGTTGGCGCTCGGCAATTTATACCTTCCTCTCCCACAACGAGCAAATGTTTCTTTCTGTTACTGCGTAAGCAAACTAATGCTAGTTTTCTTCTCTACAAATAACGAGGACACAAAATTATGAAATAATAAATGTATATACTGTTAGGCAGTTAAGCGATCCAAGCTAACGTTATGCGAAATTCTTCGATTCACACAAACTTCAAAGCAAAATTGTTCAGTGAAATCTTTCTACACATGGTGAGGCTGGAGATAAAATAAAAGTTTCACTTACCGGAGTGTAGATATCTATCTAAAACTACTGGGATAATCACACACTTAGTTGTTAAATCCCTTGTTGCTGATATCCACTGGTGATGTTTTGACGCGTAGAATACAGTCCATCAGAAGTGTGAGATTGGAGCACAGTACCTGGCTGATACCAAAATGTCAATTTAACCGAGTTACTGGATTCAAACTGACTTCGTCAAAAGGGATTACACACTTCTCTGCTGATCTCCACTGTACAGGCAGGCACTCATCGGTAAAGTTTCAATCGTATATCCGCCGGAAATTTCTTAGCGTGCAAAATTTCTCACGCAGCCATTAACGCGTTACCAGTTGTTATCTGCCAGACCATCGTTTCCGTCCTTGGACCTCCGCTCTGTCACTAGGTGGAATTGAAATTATCAGTTCTTCACTACATCAACTTGAATATATATATATTCAAAATGCCTGTACCTTACAAATAGCTATTGCAAAGTGATTCAGAAATACATTCTTTTTCTCTCATCTGATCCAGAACATTTTTGTGGTGAGCAAGTCGTAGTGTTTGGCAGGTAGTTTTGTTTTATTTTACGGAATTAAGAAACAACTCATATTTAACTATTACAAAATGAAGTAAACACTCTGTGATTTTTTCTTTAATTCTCTCATCCATCTGTTACGAAAATAATATGAGATAAGTGTTGTATTTTCTTTTAAAATATGCGTAATAATTTCATGTATCTGAGGCTGCGAACAAAATCATAATAATAATAATAATAATAAGGTTTTTGAAAACACACTCTGCCTTTCAATTATCAAAATAAAGTATTTCGTACTAAAAAATAAAACATAATTTTGTTTGTCCGTGAATAAAAAGAAAAGCATGGGGTGCTCTCTGATATGCAGTCACTTTATAAATTCTTCAATGCCGATATGCGCGCCCTATACTTTTTAGTCATGCACAAACAAAATTATGTTTTTACCTTTTACTACGAATTGTTTTATTTTTTGAAACAAAAATGTAGGTTTTTAAGAAGTTTTTCAAATTATTATTTTTTAAGTTATTTCGGTGTTTAGATACATTTTCCTTAACCTATATATTTCAAGTTGATATTTGATACCCAAATTTTAAAATGTCTTGCAGGCAATCGAACTCAATATCGATGTGGGTTAATATTTATATTAGGGTAACTCTAAAAATATATATATATGCTTTTAAAATATATAAACGTATAGGAATATATATAAGAGTAACGACGGAATATTGTATTGTCACCCGACTTACGTCGCTGTGCAAAATTTCATCATTATATGAAGTCTGGAAATGAATTAAATTAAGTTTGCAAGATTTGAGGACACCATGAACCATTTTGAGTTAAAGAAAAGCATGTAAAAATGTCACATAGACATTTGTTGGCGCATACGCTTCAATTATAGCCGAATATTCCCGGAATACTTTCCATGACTGTACGTAGGTTTTGACAGAAAGATGGCCTCTAAAATACTGAACCAAATTGCTATTGCTTTGCAGTTTACACAATAGGAAATATAATAGTAAAATACATAATCACATTTTAGAGCTCCTCCTTTCCTTGTAGGCTAAAATACCCTATATTTTCTTGTGTTTATTAAGAGTTGTCAAATTTCGTATAGTTGTTTCATAGTAAAAAATGTTTAAATATTTTAAATCTACAATTGTGTTTAATGCGAATCTTAAAGCATTGCCTCTCCTGATCCCCTACCTCATTATCAGATAAAAATAAAGCTTGTACCTCTTCCCCCCTTGAACGATCTCTCAGGCTTGTTTCGTTTCATGATGTCCAGGAACTAACTGTTTTTGATTGTTTGCATAACTCAAAGTAAAAAGAAATGTATAATTTATTTCTTCTGTACACATTTTGGCTTATATTTGACGTTTTAAATACTGTGAGAGCAGTATGAAGTAACAATTATGACCAGTTGCGGTTATTGTATTGCATGCAGTAACAGCTGAAGAAGGAAGTCAACATTCCAGGGACGTTTTCTCGCCCGTTCTCCCATTGGCTGAGCGTTACGAGGTAACCTACTGTAGACTCTCCTTACGACGACCTCAGGTACAATTGAGGTCACAAGAAATCTTTTTTTTACGTCACATGCAATTTCCTTTCCTTAGCCCCGCCTACTGGCAGAACTAGATTGGAATCTAGAAATGTGCGTCCCGCACCCATTAGGACAGAAAATCAACTTTCGACCACTGCTTTCCGAGAGCTCATTATACCACGTCCGTAAACTCTTAACAGATGCCACTATTTACGCAGTGTTTACACGTCATGATTGACCCTCTCCGCAGACATTTGCGTCTTTTTGTCCCGTTCTGCCAGCAGTTCTGCTTACTTAGAATAAAGGAACAATGCGTTTTACTCTTCGGTGAAAAATAGCAATTAAGTCAGTAGCTAATATTTCTCATCGGTTGTAGCAGTAATAGCAATTTAGCCAAAGTTACAGTAAAAAATAGCAGCTACGCTATTTTTCCCTATCTCTATTTCGCACCTGTTTTTCAAGGCTTTACTGATGTCTTTTTGTTTTCTTTGTGCATTTTATAGATGTCCCATCCCTTCCAGATATGAAATCCGGCATAAACTAGATTGAAAATCTTTTGGCGTTTATTGCCTTCTTCCAACTGCCGATTCAATTGAAGATTTCATACTAATAATATATCTTCATGAAGGCAATGAACGACGTCCAACTAAATATGTATACCAATATACAACAAGAATTGTCAATAAGCTTTCGTCAAGGAGGCCCACCAAAATTTTACTCATCTGACTCCAAAGTTTCCTGAACGTCCTCATGTGGACATACGCTGGACGTAACCATCAAGTCTACATTGGAAGTCTGATAGACGTCCTTTTTCTCCTCCATTGGACGTCCTATAGACACAAATAAGTCATCCAGAGAACGCCCATTCGACGTGTGTGTTATGGGACATCCAATGAACATTTCCGTTAACGTCCGTACTTGTCCACAATTGTACACAATGTTAACACCCACTGGATGTAACCATGGAATCTACTTTGGACGTCCCTTGCGTCCTCCGTTAGACGCCTTATCGAGACAATGGATTCCATAGCAACATTCAACGGATGTTCAATAGATGTACTTGAGCTATGTGGGTATGTATTAAATTCTTCTGTTATATACCATTATTCTTGTTACTTATTTCGGATGCCATGAATGCAGAATGTGTGGCAAATCAAGGGGTGATGTGAGTGTAAGTAAATATACATACAAATGTTTGCATTGTGTACTTTCATTCACATCATATTTTCTCATTTGTAATCACTACATGGCCGTAATAGTCTTAATTTTTCAAGTTAAATATTATTTATTTTAATTGCTTGTTTTAGATTCATTTTGCAATTCTAGTTGTGATTAGGTTAGGCGATAAATGGCAGAAGATGTATGCAAGAAAACCGACGAGCCAATGGAAACGGCGATCTAGCAGAATACGACAGGGTATACACTGCACTTGGATGTCAGTGTGATCTTGCTTTTCTTTCAATTAGGTGGCTTATATGAGTTTTATGTGTTTGTTCTACGAAGATCTGCAGCAGTAGTAAAGATCTACAAACAATGTTATAGTAGTTCGTTGCATTTTGGTGTAAAGAGTTGCAGTTGTTCGTTGTATGTTGCTGTAAAAATTGCTGTAAAGTAGTTGAAAGATCGTTGGGCCAGCCATTTAAGAGTTTGAAGAATACTTGTAAAATGGTTGGTCCAAATTTCATTGCAAAGGGCGGATATTGTGAGCGTTGCCCCAACGGAAAAATGGTGGCAAGTGCTGAAACGTTTACCAAATTCCAGCGTTTCTGCAACCGTTTTTCGCTACTTCGGGTGTTGCAGACATAAAAAAAGTTATTAAGACATCCAGCATGCACTTGTTGGATGTCAGATAGCACAGTGGGAAAAGTATGGGGAAGTCTTTTAAGTACCTAATGAACATTTAGAAAATGAGCATTATTATGCTGCATTTTATTTAATTGTTAGTTACTTCAGATTGTACTTGAAAGAAGACCCCCATTGTAACAGATATTAGGCGTATTCTTCACTTTTAAGATACTGATTAGTACAGTAATTTGCTCCATCGTGTTTTCCAATAAGAATTGGAAGTTAGTTGAATGGTTTTTAAGCCAATTTTTAGTATATCTTTCTTACCTCACGTACGTTCAAAATATATATATATTTATAATATGTTGGTGAAAATCCCTTTGAATAGTAGAAAGCTGGTACGTCGTAATGAATCCTGAATGAATGAATCGTAATGAATCCGGATCACAATTAGAACGTTAATGCACTTTGTTCTTTTTTTCGTACTACTTGGCTTCTATTGTAATAAGAATATATTTGATTAATCCTTAATGTTGCTACTTGTATGTCACTACTCCGTAAGGTTTTCTAGCACCGTAGTGCAGAAGTCTTAATTCTTTGTACTGGGAACGGAGGATGTAGCAAACATAAAAAACAAAAGACGAGAGGTTTTAAAACATGGGTTTGGTTTCACTTTTGAAAAGGAAGTTACAATTTCTAGCACTTGGACTCACCAGACAGATCCGCCGAAGTCAAAGTTGGCAGCTAGCTCCTGTTAGCCTGTTCACTAATATAAGTCTATTGGTGTATGTTGCTCTAACAAACTAGAATCTCTGAATGAGTACTGTCTTATAGTACTTCTGTATTTGTTAGTTCGTTTTTCCCCCTTTTCGGGAAAGAGAGGCGCTTGACAAATCCATGGGTCAGCAGACTTCCAGGGAAAAATGATGGCCCATGGAATTTAAGTGCCTTGTTGTTTAACGTGTCTACCCGGTAGAGTCTTGAGCTATAATAACAAATAGTGTTATTACATTATATAATTTGTTATTGAACAGGATTTGTAAATTGCCTATTTGTTCGATTTTATGCACTTTTAGCTGTTCCTCATAATACTGCTTATATAGGATAAGTACATAAGTAATGACAGCTGTCAATGTTCGTGAGTTGATGTAATTGTCCTATAAGTTTGGTGACGCAATATTTATGAGTGTCTCTGATATTAAAAATACCAGGGTACCTGGTTCGAAAAACCTGAGGGGCATTACAACTCTAAGTCTTGCAGCGGATGTGGCGATTTTTCATGTACTTTAACATTTCATAGTGTCTTTTAACTTCAGTGAAAGACTCTTGGTTGTAAAACGAACCTTGATCTACAAAACGCTTGAGTGAAGACTTCATTGCTAAATATGTACTAATATAAGATATACTTAAGTAGTTTTAACTTTTGACTATCTAAATATCTACGATCCTGTGTTTAAAGGAATATATACATGTCTTTTCATTTTTAATCGCTTTGGGGAAAGAATCGTATGCATCATTGTCTTTAACATTCGAATTGAAGTTAGTAGGAACTCCTAATTATTCTAATATCTATGTTGTAGAGGACGTCATTGGTTTAAAAGTAAAAGCTACCATTTTAATCTATAATCTATAAGTGCACTTATCTTACAAATTTTGTAAAACGTGTACTCAAGATATGGAGGAGGGTCCCTATCTTGACTTTATCTGGACGACTTCTAGCATTGGGGGGAAGCGTTTGTACAAACCGATATCTATACGAGAGTTAGTCCTTCTTCTTCGTAATACAAGAAGTGCGTGTCCGGGCTTAGACAAGATTCCTACTGAAGCTTTACACAACCTACCTTAAATTGGTCTTTATTGGTTTTGCACTCTTTTTAATTCTATCTTACTGACTCGTCAGGTTCCTAGCGATTGGACACAACAAATTATTCACCCTATTCTTAAACATGGAAAAGACGCAAAAGACGGAAAAAATTACAGGCCGCTTGGTCTCAAGTCTGATATTCTTAAACTCTTCGAAAAATGTATTTTGAACAGATTAGAATGGTACTTGGAGGCGGAACGAAAATTATCCCCTCATCAATTTGCGTTTCGAAAAAACAAAGGTACCCTTGATGCTCTGTCAATTTTAGGCTTAAATGTTGTAAATCATTTTGCTAGAAGACAACAAGTGCATGCTGCATTTTTAGATGTTTCCCAGGCTTACGACTCTATTAAAATTTCTAAGCAGATAGAGATCTTTGTATTTATGTCTTAATTCTTGCAAAAATCGGAAATATTATTTGCAATATTTTCTATTGTATGCAGAGTGCGATATACTCTTACATGAATAACTCAGGAATTAAGACTTGAATAAAAAAAAACGGGCCACACAGCGATATCAAGTGTATAAAACTGAGTTAGAACTGAAAGTTTGGTCCACATTGGATTAGACTGGAAGTGGACAAACAAATTTAAATATTTGCTCTGGCGTTTATCTTTCAACACTAAGTAGTTACTCCAGGATAGTTTACGTGGAACTCGATGGCCTATATATATAAAAAAATAAATAGAAAATGCAATTAGTATATATATCATATATATATATATATAATAAAAAAATGAATGAAAAAAAAATAAAAAATTATATAAATATATTTTTAAAAAATAAGAAGTAGATTCAAAATGATTCTGTATTAGTTAAGTGTATGATGTACCTTTTGTCTGTGCAACGTGGAAAATCTTTGTGAAACTGTTGACTTCAATTTTTGTGTAAATGTTATAAGCAACAATATGGAAAAAATCTGAAGAAGCCACGGAATCTGATGTCACCTTTATAATTCTTCTTTCTCCAACATTTTTTCACTTGGCCAACCAAGCTTCATCTGATGTTCTGTTTACTTTTATTAATTGTGTCATTGACCTGAAAAAGTCACGAAATGTATACTGGTTCTACCTATAGTTTTACTCTTACCACGATTTTTCGTTTGGGTTGAAGTTTCATCATATGCAAGTTTAATATGTTTTAAATGCTGCAATCTAATTGTAACTCTGTTAAAAGCAAAAACTTTGAATAGGATTATGATACTTTAATATGACTATTTACATCAATAAATTCATAAATAACGTGCCCATTAAAGGGTGGTTAATGATCCGCAAGTTTGGCATGGCATGGCACTTATCTTACACCTTGCTATAAACTTGAATTGAGAGTGCTAAATTTAATCAGCTGACTAGATATGAAATTCTGTTTACTTCACGGTGAGTAATTGTAATGGTAACTACAGGGTGATGTATTTTTAAGAATAATACCTTCTAGTGATACTCGTTATGGGACAAATTCTCAGAAGCAGTTAATCTACTAGGATAGATAAGGACTCGCGTAAGGTAACGATATTTATTTCAAATATAAAGATGTTTACCAGATGCAAAGTTGGATGTACTATTCAATAATGTAAACATGGGATTGAAACACTATTGTAATACTACATTCATAATTTTGAAAACTCGTAATTACGAATTAACTTTCGAGCTATGTGTTACTACAAAACTGTTAATGTTTTGCTACAATCCTTCTTGCATGTTTGAACTTGTAATGCATGTACAGTATTTGTGTGTAAATAGAAGTGTGAAAATCATCGCTAGAATTATGCTTGAAATCTACTTGTAAGACGGAACTAATGAAATATAACCTGAAACAAACTAACCTAATGCCTGTTAATCAGTTGCAGGTGAATTTGTCACTAATCTAACTGGAGTTGTTCTCTGAATAAGAATATATTATTATCAAGCTGTCTTAGCTTAGATTGGGTTTATTATTTATTTCTCTTCGGCCAACCTCATTTGTGATTTAAGTAATTATTTTACTAGTTCTGAGCCTGACATTTAACTGTGACGTGTATTTGCCTACTTGATATAATATCTAGTCTTCGTTTACTTGCTTAAGTTCAATATTCATGTGGCGTGTGGTAGTAAATCTCGGGATCTTTACTACACTTCACTTGGTCAAGACCAATGCGCACTCCATCATATTATTTAGTTCGATTGCTTCCGTAAATGTGCAATCTCTTTATCTTCATAGTCACTAGCAGAGCTAATAATTTAGGCCTAGAACAAAGTTACCAGTACGACTATGGGGCTTCGTTGGATACCCATTTTTGGTATTTCCACCAAACTTACTAACTAGGAATTGCTGTTTCTCAGAGACTAATAAATGATACAATTTGATTTCTTAGTAACTAAAGATCGACGTCCCACAAATTTAGTGTTTTGTCCATTCTAAATATCAAAGTTAACTTCTAAAACTACTGAACATTTTGAATGCAAAATTTGTAAGTTAGCTAAAATGTGCCAAATACGAGACCTGGCAAACCAATAAATAAATTCTGATAACTAACAAGAAAGTGGTCCTCATTGTCTATCATAACTCGGAGATTCGTGTTAACTATCGATCTAGTCGCGGTAAGCACATAACTGGTGCTACAACTCTGTTCTTCGAATTACATGTTTCCGATACCGTGTATGACTCAAATGAAACTGCCGAACCTGGGATTCCCTTCGAAAACTTCTTTACGGGATTCTCGACTTTACAAAAAATTCACCTTACCAATTCACTGTCCTCGGTCTCTTGCATCATCTCCCTATGTCAGCAGGGATGTGAAGCAACTGAGCGACGTGTGTGAGGTAAGTGGTCTAAAGTTCTTTACCAGTTAGGGAAACTCCTCCAATGTTAAAATTTCGTAGGAATTCTATGAAATTTCATAGAATTCATATTCAACACTCTTTCTGCTGATAATCTAATTACTAAGATATTTATGTGACATCTTTATTTCCGTTAAAATGTGCATAGTCATTGTCTTGATAGCTTCACCATTCTTTCGAATGAATTAAATGAAATATGAAAATAATAAAATGAAGCTTTGTCTCAAAATGAACTTATAGGTGAATATGAATAGGTATATTGAAAAAATAGTAAATTTCAAATGTTTACTTTTAATATAACTACTAGTAATCTGCTATACTATATTATACGTGTACTATAATACTTATCTTTAAACTGTAAACAAGACTTGAGATATAAGAAGGGGCAAACTATTCTCACGGAGCGAAATATGAACAAGCAACCCAGTTTCTTGCGCCTGAAAATTTTATTTTTCCGACTTGTGCAACTTTTGACATATTCGTGCTTTTCCAGAAACCATACCTCTGCTGTTTTTCTTCAGCGATCTCACTAATGATTAAATATACAGTATACTACTCCTAGTTGTATTCTGAGAACCTGTCAAGACCTTAAATATAAACGCTGACAACTTGTTAAAGCAATAGTGACGTTTGCCTGTCTTAAATTGCACGTGTTTTGTATTAGCATCTGACACAATATGTATACTCTCACCTGGCTCATGTCCATATGCTTATAGTAGGCCTATAGGCTATGCCATTTGACGTCCTTAAAAGAATACTAGTCTAAGTGATAAAACCCTTCGTTTGAGAACAATAGAAGTTTCAGCCCTACCCAGCAACCCCGATGCTGTACTTACAAACCTTCTCCAAATCTGTTCTTGGATGTTGACGTGATCGAAATTATATTTAAACTACAGACAGGTAATACTTAGGGCTTATATGTGTTGTGTTAAGATCTGTATTTTTCAGAGTTGTTGTCAATTCAATCGCTGTAGTTTCCCAACACGTTTATATGATTGCTCTTATATTGAGTAGGTAGTGTGTGCACTCTCAAACAAGTATAAGTATTAGACATATAGGTCTGTAATTTGAACTCATGTTTTACGGTCTCGTTTTTGGTCCGAGAGTTGCAAGGTTCGATCCATGGTAAGGATTTTGATGATTATGTGATGACTTAGCATCGTAAATATATGTACTGAACTACTTAGATAAATAAGTAACAGAGTCTGGTCACCTAAGCAAAAGAAAGCGACGAAGGGAATCGATGTGCTTACCAGAAAACACCCAATCGAAGAATCGCTGTCTGGTAAGTCAACATTCGTGAAATTTAGTTTATTTTAGGCCTAGAATTTCCCTAACCTCGTAAACGAAATAATGAATTTCTATAAATATAAATTACGGGGTCAGTTTCTTCATGCTAATAATGAAACTATCCTGAAATCTGCTTTTCTCGATACTTTAGGTTCATCCATTACTCCTTTCTGCTGTCTTCAGACGACTTCCTATCAGATATGAATTATCCAGAAAATACATGTCTTCAAAATCTAATTCACATTAATGAACTCTTTTTAAAGGCCAAATAACTATCGTGGATACATACGTTCTACGTACTATTGCAATCGTCTTCGATAAACAACATCCAGTCATCTGCAATTATATGACCTGCTTCGTACGTACTGTTGGATACCCGACTACATATAATTGGCCTTATCAGACAACCACAACCATGTTCATTTTGGGAACTATATTGCTGTATGAGACTGAACGTTACTTTTATGTATCCTTATTTCTTTTCATTCAGAAATGTGTACGACGTGTTCGTCTCCATCATTCCAACTGTCTAACATTTCTCTCTTTGTCTGTCTCTCTTCATTCATTCTTCATATTATGGGAAAAGTATAAATTAATCCCGATTAATATGAAAATGCGCGACATCTTCATCTTAATATATTAGGTTCCTCTCAATTCAATAATATCGAGATTTTAGATACAGCACCTGCAATTTAGTTTAGTATAGAAATTCAGGCCACCATATAGATAAGGAAAATACACAACTATGAATATACATTAACAGAACGGGCTATTATTTAGCGCTAGCTTTTTCATGACGCGTCCAATCTCTACATTGAGCTACCCGAAAATGGATCTGTTCAGCAGTGATACAAGATTTAATTAAGTCATACTTTCCGTGGTAACGTTAACATTTCTTTACTTTATTTTCTTATTGTTATTTTGGTTTGGTATTAAATAAATAAATAAAATAGGTGATAAAAGTCTGGCGTGGCGGCTTTCACGGATATTAAGATTTATCACATTAGTTGTTATAAAACGTTCATAATATATATATATATATTTATTATTTACACGGTACTATTTAGCGAAACAATCTATCTAAAAAGGAATTTCCTTTCGATTTAATACTTCTGAAAGAAATCAAGCAGAGTCGTCGTGTGTAGGTGTTTAAAACAAATTGTCTTTCATACGCATCAAAGAAATTATCCTGAATATTCCATACAGTTATTTACAAGTGGTTTTGAAATAACAAACCTGTTCCTTCTACCGTTAAATATGGATATTTTTTCAAAGGTACTTTATCATTTTAATAGTGGCGTTCTGCATATAGGATGTACTAGCAGGTATGACCTAAGTCTGGCATGCATCGCTGTTACATGCCTCGGTGATGATTTTTCGAAGTTAGGATACCGGAACTTAGGTACCATAGTGGCATTCGCCTGTTGAAGCTGAGGTAAACTCTACAAACCTCAGTCAGTATGACAAGCAGCTTAACTGAAATTCAAGTGCGTACCCGTGCAGAGAAATAATTTCGTATGAATAACCAAAATATCATTCCGGTTATTAAATTCCAATCAATCAAATATTTTGTTTTTACCATTATACATCCAATTTCTATTGATAATTTAATCCTTATAAAATTAAATTGTTTTTAGCAAATTCCCATGAAGATTGAAAATGTCATTATGATGAACGGTTCTAACTCTACTAAATGAGACAAGTACGGCCAAACAACCTTATATTTATTAATGTTTAGTATGGAAGACTCAATTATCAACTTACTTGTAATTTGCGTTCTAACAACTCTAACTAATTCTCCTTGTCGGTGATATGAACTTTCCCTCCATTACCAGCAAAACCTTTGAATTGACTCAATCAACAAATAAATACCAAAGTCTCAATCATTTTTTGCTATATCATGAAATGGAATCACATAATACTGTTACAAATAGCTTAGGGAGAACGTTAGACTTAGTAATCAGCGACCTTCCTAATGTGACAGTAGTTAGCGAACCGCATCCATTAGTTAAAGAGGATGCTTACTTCGTATAAGTTTTCCACGCATACGATCACCTAAACCCAGAAACAAAAGAAATATATTAGGGTTCAATTTTCAGAGAGGGAATTATGTATACCTTTATAATGAATTAGCTAGAGTAGATTGGAAAATTTAAAAAAAAACATATGGATGTAAATAAAGCAGTCGATGAGTTGTATAAAGTAATTTATGCAATATTTCAAAAGTGTATTCCCATGAATAGGCCAACGGCAAATACTTTCCCTTGCTGGTTTACTGAAAGTATAATAGACAAATTAAAAATGACATGCTATCATCGCGTTAAATAGCTTAAAGGGAAGGCAACGACCGATCATCAATATCACTATAATGCGTACTGCAAACTACGTAAGAAAATGAAGCGGGAAATAGAATCAGGACATACTGCGTTTATTTCTAATGCTGAAAATAATATTACACAAGACCCACAGCAATTTTGGTCCTATATCAAAAGTAAATCAAGCCATCTTTCTCCAATACCCATGTTTTATGAGAGACAGAGCCTGACTGGCAATGATGAGGTAGTCACTGCTTTCGCTCAGCATTTTCAATCTATTTACAATAAATCTTCCTCAACTAAAACGACTGACAATATTCTTAATGAAGACTACTCGCAGGAGGAATGTCAGAACTTATGCAAAATAATGTCAGAAATAAGTATAAATGATATTCAAAAGGTCATACAGAAACTGAAACAGAATAAGGCAGTTGGGTCTGGTAAAATATCTGCTTATATTCTGAAGGGTTGTAGTGATATTTTTAAAGAACCGCTATATACGTTATTTAATTTATCTATAAGAACAAGTGTCTTTCCGGATATGTGGAAAGAACCAATTATATGCCAGTTCTGAAAGCAGGCAATAAAAATAAAGTGGACAACTATCGTCCAGTAGCTATATTGTCAACGGTTGCTAAAAAATTGAAAGTGTAATTTATGATCAGGTCATGCAACATGTTAAGTCGGCAATATCAATATATCAACACGGCTCTTTACAGAGAGATCTACTGTAACTAACCTGGCTATAATTACAGATTTCATAGCTTCCTCTTTGGACATTAAAAAGCAAATAGATGTGGTATATACGGATTTTAAGAAAGCATTCGATACTGTAGACCATAATATACTAATTTAAAAGCTTTCCACATTCAGGTTTAGTCCTTCTGTGATCCGATTCTTCAAATCTTATTTAAGTAACCGTAGACAATCCGTTCTTTATAAAGAATATAAAACCAATTGCTTTTTTGTCGGTTCCGGTGTTCCTTAGGGATCTAATCTTGGTCCTCTTCTGTTTCTATTATTTATTAATGACCTACCTCTCTATATTCAAAATTCTCATCAGCTGTTGTTTGCAGACGACTTTAAAATATTCGTTAATTTTAAAGTCCTTGGATGACTGTCTACTGCTTCAAGATTTGTCCAGTATACTGAATGGTGTTTTAAGAAGAGACTTGAATAGATATTAGTAAGTGCAAAGCCATGATCTACTGCAGACGGGAAAAACGTAGGATTTCACTTACTCAATTAATGAAATAAGTTTTAAAAAATATGATACAATTAAAGATTTAGGTGTTACATTAGATAATAAACTAACCTTTCGCCCCATGTGGTAAATATAACCAATGACGCATATAGAAACCTAGGATTTCTTGTTAGAGCAACCAAAGAATTTGCAAATGATAGCACTTTGAAAACTCTTTACTATTCCTATGTTAGGTCCAAACTAGAATATGCCTCACTTATATGGAATACCTCTTTGAAAGCAAGTTGTCAGAAGATCGAGCACGTACGAAGCAAATCTTTACGTTTTCTCGCATACAAACAGACTGGTTTTTACCCGAAATGCGAATCTTACAACAATTTAATTGAGACTTAGCATTTCAGAAACTTGAACAAAGACGGACATTAAATGATTTACTTTTCTTGTACAGACTTTTGAGCAATAAAATAGACTGTACCGAATGATTTGCAAACATAATTATTAAATTTCCGTCCCTCAAAACACACAAGGGAAATAGTGGCCTATTCTATTGTAGCAAGGCTCGTACAAATGTATTAAATTTGTCACCTACATGGAGAACTAGTGCTACGTGTAATGTAATAGGTAAGAATTATACAAATTTGAACATACTTGGAAACTCGGAAGAAATCTAGAAAAAAATGAATACGAAATATATTGTAAAAAACTGTTTGGACAAGAAAGAAAAGAAAAAGAGTATAGTTACTCTACTATTTGTGTCACTAAATGTTACAATTATTGTAGACGCTATAAATAGGCTTTAAGACCTGTTGTGTTGATGAAATAAATAAATAAATAACAATGTTCAAATTCCGAAATGTAATAAGGCAAATTATGGCATGAAATCTTATTTGACGAGGAAATTTTGGAACCAAGTTCCCATTGAATTGAAAAAAGAGGGAAATCTAAATACCTTCAAAAGGAAAATCAGGGACGTAATATATGATCACTGAAAATTCAACATTCATTATTAATTATATTTCTCGGATTTTCCAACTGTTCACTATTAACCAAATCTATTCTTTTATTTGTTTTATCATGTTTTTTTTTCATCATTGTGTTACTGTTGTTATACTTTACCCGCATGTCATGAGCATGTCCTTTGGACATGCATATGGTACTTAGTTTGCAATTTTCTATATTGTTTTATGCTTTTGCATTATTTTTGTATCGTTATTATGATTTTGTTATTTGTTACTGTATGGCAATAAGCTCTTTCTCTATGTAACTATTGCCTGTGTAAAAGAACTGTATAGCTTAATGCAACCCTACACTAAACAATTATTATTATTATTAATACTGGCATGGAAAGCTTTCTGTCAAAATTTTGACAATATCAAAATAATACTTAAGTTGAATAATAAATTTTTGGTTCATGAACTTTGGTTATTCTGATCAAGCATTTCTTCTCTGTAGAGATCGTAACTCATAGACCATTAATATTATGTACATAGAGTGTCCCCTCAAAGTGTCTCCCTAACTACTAACATCATTCTGTAACATCTGTAGCTGTATGATACAGAACACAAACTTATGGTAAGCTATTAGAAAACTCACCACTTCCCTTTTGTTGCGGGTTCCATTGAACTGGTGTGGTACCTAAGAAACCAGTAATGTGTTGAAATCCAGGAAAAGTACAGGGTGGATGTGGTGCCATGAGTCAGTCACCAAAAACTTTTCGAAGGAACTTCTGAACTACTTTCTAATGTTAAAATATATCAACTTCTGCTATATAACAGCCTGAGCCTGTATTGTCTAATGGTCATACATAAAAATCAATTCAATTTCATTCAGATGTACGTAGTTCAATGCAACACGTGTGCGTTTGATCTTGTACGTAATTGATGTCCATTGAAATCGTAAGAAATTAGGGACAGTGCGAGCGTCCTTTGCGCGAAGTCTAAAAACTTAATACATTGTGCCTCGCGTGAGTAATTTTCAAAAGTATTACCCACAAATTTTACACAAATATAGGGCGTGTAATGAATTAATTGTGTAGGCTTTGAAACCCAGTCATTGTAAATTTGCAGGTACTATGCTATCCCACATTAAATAAGACTACGTAGAACGTGCATGGAAATAGTCGACGTTCCATTTTAGTTTCACAGTGAATTAACACAATCCACGGATTTTGGAGGTAAAATACTCGTAGAGTCGTAGTGCAGACAGACAAATATAGTCCACAAGTGAATTTTTGGTGTACGATTATACACAGAAATGCTGTCGAGTAACTCATCTTCGGGAAAGACACCATCACAGCAAATATGTCTATACAAATTGTATATTTGTATATTAGGGTGTTCGGTATAGATTTTAATAGCAACTTTCGGTATGTTTCGGATACCGACAATTATCGATATACCGAAATACCGAACGATGTCGATATCGGAAATACCGAACGATAACGATATAACGAACAATATCAAAATATTGAAATACAATAATATTGAGCGATATGGAAGTACTCATGAACGTATGTATTATGGGATGGGTCTGGACTTCTACCTTGAAATTCCGGTTAATATATATATATAATTTTAGGCATAATAATATATTTTCGGGTACCTTTCATATTCAGATCGACTTTGGATTTGGACAGGACTAATCCATTGACCCCCTCTACGAGAATAGCTTTTAGATAAGTGTCTGGAAGTACTTAGTGCCGCCCGAACGATATTGGAATACAAAAATCTGAAAATATATAACAGGCAAATCAAATGCGACTGAGAGGAAAAAGTAAAATGAATTAAATGGGAGTTAACAGCAAGCAGTAGGTATCCTCTCAGAATGACTTGTTCCGTAAGAACTGTATTGGTCTTGCATTTTAGTTGTCATCTTCCCAAACCGAAGATTACCGGGCCACATGTTTCGTTATTACGTTTCAACAGTGCACCCATTCTTTAACCTGCCTGTTAACCCTGTATCTGAACTGAAGCATCTAAACAGAACAAAGAAAGAGACAAAAGGCAATAGTAAATAGATGCAAATGTAAATCTTTTAACCTTGCAAATGTAATGATATAGTTTATATTTACACGAGAGATAAGCAATGAAATGTTGGCGAACTGAAACGACCAAAAAAGATTGATATAAAAAATAAAATGTTGATGATTCATATTAAAAGTACTATACTGGTTATTAATATACATTAAAGCAGAAGAAGCATTTACATTAACGCACAGATAATGTGAATTTCGGGTAAATATATGAAAAAAGCCATCGAAATATGCTAAATTGTTGATAGTAAATTGTTTGGTTGATGCCAAATCTAGTTAACTCGTTAATGCATACCTGAACAACGGCAAAGGATCTGATAGTATCGGATTGAGTATTCAAGAAAAACTTCTCAAACCTACTCAGGCATTTTCGAAATTGATACAAGCAATGAGAACGGAACGTAACTGCTGACAACTATTTGTCATCAGTTGAAAGCAGCAAATTGCTTGAACGATAATGGACTAACATAGTGGGAACTGTCAGAAAAAACAAAACAAAACAAAAATTCCAGAAGGCTATTTTTGGCATGTAAAGAAATGTAACGGGTTTACAATTTCTGATGTGGGACCTCTATTGTGCAGCGCTTGCACTAACCTTAGTTTTGGTGTGAAGAATGTATTACTAGGCAACTCTATAGATAGCGTCCACACCTAAACTTGTTCAATACTTAACTATTTGCTGTTTTTATGCGAGAAAGACTGTTTTTCCTTTTATAAGCCAGAAACAAATACAATAACCAGAACTGTATTGTTCATGGGAACTAAATATGCATAATTAAACTTTTATTATATATTATACATGTATCGTCGATAAAAGTTGAGTTACATACTGTAATAACCCCAAGCTGTATGTTCACCTAAACACCACCAGATCACACTATACCATCAATTGCACAATAAATCATCTGGAACGTACAGGGTTCACCACGTCTCTCATTAGTCCTCGAATCACCCCGGGGACAGAAGAGAACATGCAATTGTCTTAACTAACTTCCATGACGTGTTTGTGACGTGTACGCACTTCACCATTTCATTTCATGATCCTGTATAACCTACCGGTATATATATATTATTACGATGTCAAATCGTAATGTTCCACTGTAATTTATGAATTAAAAAATGAAGAATTGTCAAGGTCCGCTACCATCTCCAACAATCCAACCTAGATATTCCCATTACATCTCTTCCCAATACAAGGGCGTAACCCTTTAAATTACGTCACGGCCTCACTGCGGCTATTTTACAAAAAAGATCACCTACAAAGATCCAAACACGGTTGAGTATTTGCACTTGACTGGTTGTGTTTCTATAATAATTTTCATTTGCAGGTTTGTGGAGACCGTTTCTCTAGTCAGGAACGGATCCCAGAATTGAGTGGATAGTTCTCTTGCGTGTACTCGGGAGCCCTGCGCAAACGAATCTAATATCTTTCCATCTGCTTAAAGGCAAGAGCTCTGGTCGGCAATCATCTTCCTTGTCCTCCTGAAGGCAGCCGTTTCTCTTTTTAGTAAGGAACAGAGCTTTCGATATACGTTATCTTACCTACGAGGGTTTACTGCTTTGAGGAACCGTTTCTCTTATTGTTAGTAAGGAACAGAACTCTGAGTTGGTTGTCTCTTGAACCTTTTGCTTCCTTCTTTACCTAAGTTGCCTTAGTGTTCCGGCTTACCGTTGCGTTACCGTGGCGTGTACCGAAGTGAACTTATCTTATGAAATATTACGGTCACATGACACTCTTTACGGTTTTGTTAAAGGGAAAACTCTACTTAATTACATTACCAAAGGAAATACAGCAGTATTAGTACTTTCTACAATGCACCATACTAAGGACACCGATACTGAGAAATTTACAATGAAACAAAATTTGGAGTGGACACATTGGATATGAATTATCCAAACTGCAGCAGCAACCGTCATACTCGTCGATGACCGTTGGCGATGTTTTATACAATGGTGATATTAGTGAAGTAAACAGGTATGTGTTTTATTTGTGCTACAGAAGGAATCAGATAAAAACTAGTTTTGAATTTGTGCGTGAACTAGCCCAACAGTTAATTCAGCTAATCGACTGAAAATTCCAAATCTCAGGAGGGGTCTGAGGAGGAATGTCGAAGAAGTACTCGGAATTGATGATAAAGCTACTTCTACTAGTCTTTATCTGACAAACTGGAGAAACGCAAAACTTTAATTCCTTGTCGATACACCAAGAAAAGAAAGAGAAACTACAAATGCGTCATTTGTGAGAAGGCACATTGCTTACAATGCTCGTAAGCATGAGAACAATGCCATGAAATAACTTCCAAGATGCCTTACTTAAACCTTAACTTTTGATTTACACACTGAAATGAGTTAAGTAGTTCAGTCATCAATATTGTCAAATAATCTGTATCCGCAATTTAAGCTGTATATATTAAACAAACAAATATCCTAATAAATAAATATTTTGCCAAAACAAAATGCATTAATCAAGTAAATTATAACACAGCTACAGCCGATGTTATGACACAGCGGTCTGACAGACCGTTATTTCTAATTATAGAAAAAAAAAAAAATTTTCGTTTTAAGGGTTAATCATAGACTCCATTATCTTTTCATCTTGCAAATTTAATGGCCAACGCTATTATTTTGCTAATTTTATGGCACTTTCATAAAAATGTAATTTTAGTATCTACATTGTGGAAAGAGTTTGTACAGTGAAAACTAAAATTACGAAAACTATTTACAGCTATTTATAGAACGTTAGGTTATTAAACATGATAAATACATTTGAGTTTCGTCAGTCGACAGTTTTTTGGTTATGCCAATTTAAATTTTATCAGGAACATAAATTTTATCTATTAGCGGTGGGCATACACGAAGGTGCTGTTAACATTCTATTCCACCTGTAAATTTTGCGCTAATATTCTATTCCATCTGATTCTGTGACAGGGAGCGCCTGTACATGAAAAACAGGGCACGCGATAAACTTTTTATATTCTGTGCGTTTGCTCATTTGTATATATGTTGTCTATATTTGTTTTAAAAAAATATATTAAGAGTATAAAGATCCTAGATTAGCGTCACAAGAAGTGAATATTTACGCCAATCATTGATTATAAATAATATGTTCATTTTGCTTTTAATAATGCTAAAGCGGCAGAAACTAAACTTATTCAGAAGGCCGCTAGAGGGGACGAACACACATGGTGAAAAGTTAGCATTAAAAAACTAATTATAAGGAAGAATTGTGTTAATAATTTTGGTCTATTAATAAAAGATAATGTTTCGTGCTGATCCATACTTAGAACTTTCAAATTCAATTAAAATCTGATAATGATATTATGCTTTGAAGTTCGCCACACGCCTTAAGTTATTGCATCGACTGTGTAGTAGTGAGAGAGTTGGTGTCGAACAGTCCCAACCACTATCCTCGGACCTCACTTTCCCTGCAGCCTCTCTTCCCAGATAAAGGGTGTATCCCTTTGGGGGGCTAGCCTCGGCTAGCAATAATAATAATAATAAAAAAAAAGTCGAACAGTCAGAGGAAACAGAGGATAGGAATAACCCTCTATATGCTTATATTACCTAGTTTTGGTATTCTACAGCTGTGAAGTTAGCAAACTATCCACTGGCTGCTGTTAGCGCCTGGGATATAATTCTTCGTCAGCTCTAGTGAGGTCGCGTTGGTTAGTAGTTGCGCCACTACGTATGTAAGTCGTGGATTGGGGCACACTAATCACTCCAGAGAGCTTACCAACGAGTAACGTAGAAGGAAGGAAGGGATGCGTATCTTCTGCACTATAATGGTAAAGTCAGTTGCAGGAAGAAAAGTCGACAGAATGCGGACAGTATCCAGTAGTGTCTCCATAAGGTCGTAAGCTCTGAGTGAAGAAAACCATCGCTGTAACCTGTGTAGATCCCATCTAGTGAGGATTTTGAATACCAGAAGACGGTGTTACTTTTTTAGTTCGAGGTTTTGTCTCCTGCTGAACACAAACCTCTCAAGTTAAAAATCATCAGTATCCAACGTCAGAAGGTTGATGGACGTGTGGTTAGCTTTGTGAATTGAGGAAGAGAAAACATTGTAAGCGAAGAACAATAATATAAAACTTAGGTCGGATCACATTCAGCATTATCAACATTAGAGAACTTTAAGCGAGTGTTGTATACAAACATAGTGTGAGAACTGCATAAGCATTTACTTCGTTATAATTTAATCTCAGTTACAAGGAAGATAACTGATAATTACATGTATTTCATATATAGACTAATCTTCATATAATAATCTCAATAATCTTTGGTGCAAGCTAATTATTCAATTAATCTCAACACACAGGGAAAAGTACAATTCTGTGAATTAAGTACGTCATACAGGGGAAAGCCAAACTGAATTGAAGTGAGTGAAGGTTAAGGCGTACGCGTACTGAGAATTCGTACAAAAAGAAAACCAAACATCGTTACAGTGAAATGAGTATATCTTTTATTACGTTTTTGGCATAGTATAAATACTTGTTAAGCGATACTAATATTGGACGATTCAAATCTATCATCTCAAGTATTACAGTGTTGTGGAAAAGTGTATTCTTCTCATCTTGTATTGGAATAAAAACTATTGTCTGGATTCTAGTAGGATCCTTCCAGCAGAAGTGTTTTTATATGAATCTTATCCTGATAAATACTAGCAAATATCAATCCAGTTCATTCAATCTGCTTTGCTCTTGCAGTGTGCGCTCCTTCTACCGAGACACAGTAACCTTTAAGATTGAAACCACAGTCACAAACGATATTACACGGTTACAATTCTAAGATCTTTGCGGGTGCGCTGATTGACTACCTCAGGTGAGTAGTGGCTGTGTGCAGAATCTCGTGTTTTCACCCTTCTCACTTCCCACAATAATTACCGATTTATAGTACGATGGATACACAGTGTCATTTCATTACTGATATTTCTACAGAAAAAAATAAATGATAGTCGACGATGAGATTTGAATCCACGACCTCACGCTCCGAAGTTGGCTGCCTTTACCATTTGGCCATACGGGATGTAAAACAACCGTTAATCTTTTTGTTTCTGCTACTTATTTCACGCGTACATATTTTGCATTTTTTCTTGCAATCCGTATTCATTTTGCACAAATTATTTTCCATTTTGTATAGAGCTCGATGAACTCTTTGCAACCATTTACATTTTCTTCTAAATTTCCACTACCCAGTTGCTTCATTCTCGTGCCAGTTTGAAGTAATATGTAAGACTGTTTGGCTGCTTACTTGTAATTTCTATACGTTTATCGTTGAATGAAGACAATTTACTATTGTCTTATTGACTAGTAGGAAAAATACTTGATTTGAGCAGCGCTTCAACCCAAGTGCCCGTTGTACTAATTTAGAAAGCTAAGGCTTTAACCATGAACTAGATTTACAGCTAAGTAAATATTGCCAAGGTTTTTCTTATTAAAACACCACCAGATTGAGACACGCTAAGTGAACAATTTTATACATTATAGATTTTAGATAAGGAAGATTACATTGGTTTAGGTTAGTAATAGTAAAACGGACTTATTGCTTGCGTAAGGAAATATATTTATTTATGTCTGCCCAGTTGGTTTCGTAACAGAACACGCCTGTGGATCCTTTTTCTAGGTTTACATCCACAATGTTTATTTTTATATCCCTGTAAAAGCAAAATAACAATTCACTTTCTTAAAACGGCTTTTCTCATTGACAAAATTTCTTAATGAAAAATAATAATAATAATATTTTTAGAAAGACACGTTATTAGCATTTCTCCTCACACTTTATATAATGTAACATACGTAATTTGATTATTACATGAGAAATCATAAAATTTTAGAATAATTGGTTCCATTACCATTTTAGAAAATGTTATTTTTCGTATGTGGGTTTCTACATATCTGAAGATATGAGAACAACTTTTGAAGAAAAAAAAATGTTATACCCGTATATTTCCCGGGGCGAGAATATTTCCTACTTGGCGGGTTGCGTTGATCACTCCCGTAGACTTGTATGGAAACCTGAATATCTCATAGACCAAAAGAACTAGAGAGCTAAGTAAAAAATCATTGTGCAGCTTTTAAATCGTGCTTTGAAGATGTGAAATCACCTGTTCTGAAAAATTAATTCCTTTATTACAAAAAATAGGCTAAAAAATGAGTAACGATTTGTATAAAATTGGATTTTTAAACCAATTTTCGGGGTGGAGCTGCATATAAGGATGGAAATGTTTGTAATAGTTATACCTATCAACCGATTGTCTGCACACAAAAAATCATGGTTTCAATCACACTCTTTTCTCTACGGGGTTCAGACATGGCCCTTTGCGAAAGATGCTGGATTTCGGGCTTAAATATCTCAGATGAGTCCTGATAAGAAAATCTGAAATTTTATGTCGAAGGAGCTTTGTATGTACCGAATTCAAAGTAAAAATGATATTTTTATTTCGATATGGTTTAGCCAGTGCAACTGGATTTTCTTCCGTCATACTATGCACGTATAATTACGGTATCTTAAAAGCCGACCATTTTATTCTGTGTAGTCGTTGGATATAAGAATACAATTGTTTGTTGTGTTTAGAGCTACCAACTGAGTAGGTATCCAAATCACATTGCGCTGATGTACACCCCTTTCTTCTAGGGGGTTTCAAACATGCCCCCTCGCCGAGAAATGCTGACATGTTTGGCTTAAATGTCTCAGATGAGTCATGAAACAATCTGAAATTAACTGTCAAGGAAGCTTTCTATGTATCCAACTTACAATAGAAATTACAACATTTATTTCGAAATGTTTTGGTCAGTGCAATCGAATTTTCTTCGCCGTAACGTGCAAATGCGAATGTGGTATTTTCACGAAGGCCAAGATGGTTTTGAGAAGGATTTGAATAAAACACTGCAATTTCTTTTGTGATGTTTAGAGCTATCAACAAGATGACTGTATAGAATCACGCCGCTTTTTTTACTGGGGGGTTTCAAACATGGTCCTTTTGACGGTAAATGACGGATTTCGGGCTAAAATATCTAAAAGGGATCATCATAAAGAAATCTGAAATTTGGTCACGAGGAAGCCTTATATGTTGTCAAACCAGATTAAGAAAAACTATTTTATTTCGAATGGTTCTGTCAAGAATAGGTTGTTAACGGTGAAGACAGTTAAAATTGTGCCTTCCAAGTAGCTTAATAATACGAAGCTACGTGTACTTCCATTAACCAAACCGCTTAAAAATAGTTGCAATTTTGATTGTGAGCTGACCACAATCAAAGCTTGTTTGTCACTGAAATCCAGTTTTTTTTTATGAGAACTCGTCTGAGATACTTAAACCCGAATTTCGGCATTTTTCGCAAAGGTCATGTTTGAACCCCTCGTAGAAAAAAAGGGGTGCAATTTAGGGCCATGAATTTTTGCGTGCAGACAATCGGTTGATAGGAATAACTATTACAAAATAATGGAGCCTTTTATTCAACACTACCCCCAGACATTGGTTTAAAAATACAATTTTATACAATTCGTTAGTCATTTTCAGCCATGTTTGGAATAAACAAATTCGTTTTCAGAAAAGGTAATTTCATATCTTCAAAGTACGCTTCAAGAGCTGCACAATGTGTTTGATTTAGCTCTGTAGCTCTTCTGATTTGAGATATTCAGGTTTCCGCACAAGTCTACGGGAGTAAAACCCTCCACCCACCATGTTGGAAATATGCTCGCCGCGAGAGAAATAAAATCATAACATTTTTTCAAAACAATTACGCGCTACAATAATTCTATTGACAAATTCAAAGTCAGTACCCCAAAATAGTGAAGAATAGAGGATATTCTTCATTTTACCAAAGAAAGTTTTTAAATGTTTCTTGTGTAATCGGCGAATCTGTTTTGAACTCCACGGCTGGTCATATTAACTTACACGGTCGCTGAATTCCCTTTATCACCTCCCTTAGACACTTACGTAGTTTCTAATGTTACAATTGGCAGCATAGCCTATTTTTGTGAGCTTGTCATTTTGTCAAAGTATTTATTACAAAGCGATTGGAAATATTTCTGTAAAATTGACATTTTGCACCTGTTTTTTTGAAAGTGGGGAAACAAGTGAACGTTAATATGAGAGGACTTGAACCGACGGCCTTAGATTCTACTCCAAAGCTTGTATTTCCACACGTTATTACATTACGCCACACACAACGCTTTAGAACGTTGTACAATTACTATACCTTTTGCAGTATTGAATGCTGGTTTCCATTTCGAAACTTATACGAAAAATGTTGTCCTTATAATCGCAATTTAGAGTTACATTGTGTTATTTCTCACTTATTTGGAGTGTTAAATTAATATGTTTCTACCTTTCGTGGGTGTAAGGCTTATTAGCAATTGCTGAAGGTCTTTTCTAGTTTTGTAACTTGTGATTTTGGCCGAAGAAGTATGTTTAACCCTCGCAGGTCCAAACCCAAATTTTGCGTAAACTTTGAAGTGGGGCACCTAAGTGACCCCATCAAATATATTTTAATTCATAGGTTTTTGTTACTTTTCCTGCACAAAACTATCACATTCATTTCCTGTACATGATTACCGAATTGTTGAGATGTACTTCAGGTTGACGTGTCCTTCCAAAATGACTGCTAACAGAAGATTTATGAAATTACATTTGAAATACTCTATATATATATGTGTTGTTAAATGTTGTGAATAAGGTTGTATTCATAGAGTATATAATGAGGAAAATGAAAATACTAAACATTACTCTTATCAACGATTTAATAGATCCTAAAGTTTGTCGAAAATTATAGTCGGGAACTTTAGGTCACCCACTATATTGAAATGAGAGGTTGAAATTGTAGATTGGGTGAACTCATAGAATGAGGTAACTTAGGACCCATAACTCGTAAACATAGAGCACAATTACACAATAATTTACAGGTTAAATACAATATATAATATTATAATCATAGCGTAAGACACATCATTGCAAGTAAAATCTATTCAAGGGAATCATTAAAAAATTAACGCTGGTTGACTTTAGTGATCCTACTTGGTCCTCGGAGGGTTAAGCAAGGGAGGGGGCGTATCTACCTCTGTGTATGAGTTCCTATCTCTACCTATATCTACCAATGATTGTTTGAGCGAATTTCTGCACGAAGAACGGAGAGGAAAATATACTTATTCAGAACTGTTTAAGCGAAAATTTCGTGTATGGTGTGTTGCCTATCTTCACTACTTTGCATTTCAGATACTTTATTCGTTCATTGTACATGTCTTGCTAGACAAAAATGCCCCTCGTGAAGTATTAGGGCAAATAAGAGTATGTTACATATTGCTTGCCACTTGGTTTCTTATTACACAACTTCATCTAACAATAACATCACATTTAAATCCCAGGAATTGATAAATTGGTCCAGGTTTGAAACTAATTCTCATTATTTACCAGTAGGTTTAAGTGGCCTCTGGACCATGAGGAAGAGCTTCAATTTTCTCAATAATTATGCAAGGGACTTCTGCATGGCTTTCTTAAAATATAAAATATGATTGGATAATTTCTCCCAAAGTGAACCATTTAAAGAATTCAAAGGATTATTAAGAAGTTCGTCTCTTAATACTACATTTTCAATTATGATCGTTATATTATATCAGATATCAAATTTCAAGTTTTCAGAAGTCATGAAGAATTCACGCACTTTTAAGAGTTCAATATGTAAGAGGACCTTTATACCATACGAAATTCATCCTAGGAAGAAACGTTAATTTACAAAAATAAATTAAGATAATCAGACACTTTCAGTGCTTAGCATCCTGAGAGTACAGGCCTGCTTATTACTTCTGCTCACCCTCCATCAGCATTTTCAAAAATCTTTAACCTTTAGGCGACAAACAGCTCAAGGACTGTGCCAGAACTTTAAACTTCAGTAGATCAGCTACTAATTAACCTCGATGGATGACTTAGGTGTCAATCTCTTCAGGAAGAATGAAGCTTTCTAACGATGTGCATTTCATCTATGTAGGTGTTCCCGCGAGGGAGGGGCAGGGGGCAAAGTTGTTTGTTTTTAGTTCACCCTCCTCTTCAGCATATGGGAAACCAAGTCCCCCCCCAAAGGAGCTACAAGCATAAAAATTGCTATCAATTGAGATAAATAAATATACAAACTTGTGATACCCTGTATATGGCTATTGGGCTTGCAAGGGGTAAATTGGGGGCTACGACAAATAACAGTGTTGTCAGAGTCCCACAAAAGTCAAATATTTTTCTTCTTCTTCTTTTACTGGTTGGGCACATTGGACACAATAGTTACCTCATTGGAATCTGTGTTCCATTAGCTTTTCAGTGAGGTATCGTTCATGTCCCTGTTACAATTAGGGGCGATGTTATTAATAAGGGTATGCGATAGCCCATCAAAACAAAATATACAGGATGACCATAGAAGGTACGATGTTCCGAAATTTTTTCTCCCTTGCTATTGTACCTACGCCCTTCATTCTTTTATATGATTGTTCCCAATATCTGGCGTATATGTGAGAATTTATTTTCTTGTGTACGGCAAATAACAGCGTTGCCAGCCTCCCACAAAGTTCAAAAAATTTATATTTTCCATTTTTTATTTTCTTCTTCTACGGGTTGAGTACGGAGTCCGGACAAAAGTTACCTCGTTGGAATCTGTGTTTCATTAGCTTTCCAACCAACGAGGTATAGTTTATGTCCCTGTGAAAATTAGGAGGGGTACTAGGGCCGGCAACGTGAAAGTCTACGATTTTCTTGAAATTATTATTCAGCGTATAAAGGTTAAGCGTGTAAGTAAAAACAAGAAAAGAAGTGTATTTTCCCATAAAATCTTAATATTATATGATATGTTTGTTTTCAACGGAAGTAGGTATTCAACATGATTTTAAAACGTGATGACTAAAAATAGAACATGTAGATATTATCAAGATGTTTGCATGTAGAATAGAAATTTTGTTATGGAACTCGAAAGAATAGAAGTTATGAACAACGCAATGAACTCAACAACGAGGCACGGATACAAACTTGCCTCGACTGTGCTCACTTACTAGTAATGTCATCTTCCGCGGAAGTGATATCATAATCCTTTGACTTTTACATCGCAAGCGATATTCTACTTTAAGCGCAAAACTCGTGTATCGTTAATTCAAAAACAAATAAGTTGATTACAATTGCATAAAAAAATCACGTGACTGAATAGCTACGTTTTTATTAAAGGGTAAACAGAAAACAGAAATAAAAATTTCGATTTGATTATATTAATACTTTTATTAAATTGTTGAGTTTGAAACTTATTTTACACTTTAATATTTGAGTATTCATTAAGATTTTGACAGTAAATACAACCATTTACCATTAAAAGGTTATGCCAAATGTGAGATACGATGAAGTGCATGATTTTCAGAAAACAAATAATAATGTACGTATAAATGTTTCTAACCTTCCACCTATCGATGCAACTAAAGCATTGATTACGTGAACTGCTTATCGGATCTTTCTATTTATCACTGTTAAGGCGTCCATTATAATGAAAGATTTTACTTCACTTTCAAATACTTTAAAATGTGCGTGCAATGATGCTATTATATTTTGTTTATCATCCATTTATTTATTTAACTAAAACACGGATTTACACCCTAAGCATAGCAGTAGTTTACAATATGTTAAACTCAAACGTAATATACAATTTTGTAATCTATTCACTGGGAATATTTGCTATAGTCATTTCTTTCTAATGTTTTATAAAAGCGTTCAATGTCCTTTCGTTTATCTTCCATGTCCACCAAAGTAGCATTTGGATTTAATTCCAACCAATGAAGAGTTCCATTGCATTTCTCAACTATTCTCTTCTTGCCAAAGTCGTACGTAGCACCCTTAAAATTACTTGTGATATCCCGTTTCACCTTGAAACAATATGACTCCAACGTGCTTCTAGCAGTAAGAGTTTCCCTTTTTATCTCGTCTTCTGCAGCGTACTTCTTTCCTTCAGCGATTAGTCGATCTACTTCACCCTTACTCAGACGTCCACTGTCGTAGCTGATAGTCAGACTGTTTTTGCTTCCACAAGATGTTTCTATAGCCGATACTTTTAAAATACAATTTTCGTCAAGATCGAAAGTTACTTCAATTTGTGGTACACCCTGTGGAGCTGGAGGAATACCACTAAGAGTGAACTCGCCAAGCTTATGATTAAACCTCGTAAGTTTCCGCTCACCTTCATAAATTGGAATTCCAGCTGAAGTTTGCTCGTCGCACGATGTTGTAACATTCGTCTTCCTCCTTGTAGGTATTGGTGTATTGCGTTTAATAACAACACTCATGATATCTCCTTTCGTTTCTACACCTAATGAAAGCGGCGTCACTTCACGAAGCACCACACCAGTTGTATCACCTCCCAGAACAGCAGCTTGTACAGCTGCTCCATAAGCAACAGCTTCATCAGGGTTGATGGATTTATTAAGTTCTTTTCCATTGAAGAATTCTTGAACTAACTGTTGTACCTTTGGAATACGAGTGGATCCACCAACAAGAACAACTTCATCAATTTGTGATTTTTCCATCTCGGCATCAGCCAAAGCATTCTCAAGAGGATTTAAAGCTCTCTCAAAGAGATCCATATTAATGTCTTCAAAACAAGCACGAGTGATGGAATCTTGGAAGTCTAAAGCTTCTATTTCAATTGTAGCCTCTTTCGTAGAGGAAAGTTGTCTTTTAGCTTTTTCACAGGAAGTGCGAAGACGGCGTAATGTACGCTTTTCAGTTAAATCCTCTTTGTACTTTTTCTTGTATCTCTCCACGAAGTGCGTTACTAGTCGTGTGTCCAAGTCTTCACCACCGAGATGCGTATCTCCAGCTGTTGCTTTCACTTCAAATATTTCTTTATTAATTGACAGAATAGAGACGTCCAGAGTTCCACCTCCGAAGTCGTATACCAATATATTCGTATTATCTTCCAGCTGTAAGTAAAAGAAAATGCAAGAGGTGTAGTTAGAATCGTTGAAAGAAAAATTTAAATAGGCTCATAAAGTATAATTAATTTAAGGTGATGTTATGGGTTTACACTACATTATTCTTTCATTTAATCACTTTGCTAACAAATAGAAATTTAAGATCAACGCAGAATGATATTGACAAAACAAAATGTTAGTAAGAAATATAACATTTGTATAAAATATTGTGATTTGTTTCTTATACTTTTTGTAGACTTCGAAATCCCTTTTTGGAATCAAACGGAAGTCTTTGTACTCTACGGTGTCTGTTACTGGATAATGGGAACTCATTATTCAGAGAGAGAGAGAACTTTGTCATTAGGTATCTGGCGCTTTTTGTTTTGTACACTATGTTGTATTATTATTATTTCAAAATAGTTTAAATCGTTGAATATAAGCAGAAAATTATTATAAGTATTTTGACTTAGTTTGAGAGGTAATTTGATTGGATTTAGAGAAGATGCCACACATTTTGGTCTGTGAGTCATTGTTGAGTAATTAAAAGAAACATAACAACAACAATCTGCACGCACAAATATATATTGAACATTGATTAACTCACTACCCGAAATACATACATATAGAACATAGTGTTTTTAAGGACATCTGGTAGAAACTTTAGTAAATTTTATTTTATATGGGTCAGTGGAATCTGGTAGTAACTTTGGACTTCGGCCCGTCACGATAAGATTATTTAGAACCTAATTAAAATCCACAAACACCCATGACCCTGTCGGAACTCGAACCCTGGATCTTCGAGTTATTGGCCTAACGCCTTAGACCGCACGGCTACCCGCCCGCAGTATTTCTCGTACAAAATTCGGGAGATGAAACCTCATATCAAAGAAGAAGATAGTTCATAGATGTCGAAAACTGTATTGCTAGAGAGCTCCAAAGATGTCGAAAACTGTATTGCAAAGCGGTTGATTTCGAACACTAATAGCTGTAGTGCTGACGGCTCGTCGTTTCGTCAAAGAAATCAGACTTGCTCGTTCGGAAAATGCACATGTCAGAAGTGAGGACAAGTGCGCGAGAGGTTCCCTGAGTGATGTGAGTGATTCCCCAAAAACTGGACACTGAAAGTGGGTCGAACAGAGCATATAAATTATAGCTTCTTACCAGAGAACTTCCCCGAACTGACGACACCTGAATCCACTGGACTATATCGTGTGGGATGTTGTTGAACGGTACACCAATTAACATCCCCACAATGCCCGTGCATCTATCTGTTCAGGCCGCCATTACCAAAGCAATGGCCAACATCAACAAGGATGACCTGATTCACGCATGTCAACGTTTTCGATCTCGCATTGAATCCGTTATTGCTGCAAATGGTGGGTTCATTGAATAAAGCTGTACTGCTAACATGCCCGCAGATGGTGTACAAACGGGCGTATCAATACCTTGTCTTTTTCCATTCCTATAGTTGTTTTCTTTCTGAAAACCAATATGTCCTCAAATAGCTGTAACTGTATATATAACGGACATATGACCTTTTAAACTGACATATCAAAATGTGCATCTTACTCAAAAATTCGTTTCTGGGACGATGCCTAATACATTATAATTCAGATGTATGAACTTAACACTGAGATTAAGAAACAATGTAGTGCACGGGTAGGCATACATTGTTTATAACATAACAAAAATACATGAACGAGTATCTAAGTACTTTGACCACTACAGAAAATAATTTCACAATCTCATCGTTCGGATGGCACCTGCATGAAAGCGTAAATTTCTCTGCTGTTTTGTATTATAATGAAAAGAATTTAATGGGGTCTTTACGCCTTCTGTGAAACTAATTCTTTAACATATCGCATACACCATTCAACATGTACTAAGGAGCCGTAGTTCAGTTGGTAGATACTTGGCTTCGCGTTCGGTCACACAAGGTTAATTATTCTGTGATGGCTCCTTCGAAAGTAAGCCCTGGCTGACTTCTGTCTCTCATCCTCATCCCACTTCTATTCCGGTCTGACCCATAGTTCTCTAAAGGCGTTAAATGAGATTCAAACACTGTTCAACACTTACGTAGACTATTTAATACAAATGTCTTTGTATGACTACATTCTATTGTAGAGGAAAAGTTTAAACAAATGAGTGTCTAACCAGAAAACAATAAAAGTTTTATTTGATGCATTGCATTTACGTAGTGGCCATTTATTTTCAGGATTCTGAGTAAGATGGCACTTCAACGGTTTCCCGCCACACACATATGACTTATTTGTTGTTCACTCTAAGTAAGTACTTGGCAGTCAAGTTTACCCAATTCAATTGCGTTTTCTACTCTACCATGGAGTGCAGTGCAATCCTAAACTATTTCTACTTAAGGGAAATTTAGTAGAAATAAACATGTATTTTAAAATGCACGAGTCGGAGTATCACAGGATTGCATACCGCTTTGCATATTGACACGCTCCTCGCTAATTGCTTTTACGACACACAAACAAATACCACGAATTATAACCACCCCCATTCCCCTCCCCATTGATTAAAACAAGCATGCAAGACAAATACGTATACCGTGATAGAAAAATTAACATTGCCGCACAAAAATTAATACCACTAATTATAACCATCCCTTTCCCCTCCCGCATGGATGAAACCACGTAAACAACACAAATTCGTATACCGGGATATGTAATTTAACATCGCGCTACAAAAACGAATATTAGGCTGGTCTTATGAGAAATACTCCCCACCTCCTTGTGCGCACAAAATCTGCTAAGAAGAAATTAATTGAAAAACTCCTTGTTCTTTTACCACTCCTTTTGCTTTAGACCACACACGCTAATGACAACACAGTTTCGTATCCCGCCTGCCGCAGAAGTTAATTTTCTTCATAAAAAAGAAAGAAAGAAAAAACGAGAAAAAGTTGAGAGGTTAAAAAAATCCCTTTCGGCAGGCCTACAGGCTGAGGTAGATCTCGAAGTTTTTTTTCTTTTTTCTTTTCAAAAATTCAAATCTCGCCTTATATGAGCGCTATCGAGAAACTAGTTATTGATTTGTAGATTATTCATCAACAGCTTTTCAACGTTATCCCACAAGACGTCGTTTTAAAATTTTCGGATTTCCACTTTATCCTCACTCGTACCCCCACAACCCCTGAATCATTGGTGTCACTGCAAACTTCATACGGAGTACTATAATTTATGCAGACAAAGTTTCCCTCTAACCTCCATAGGAGCTGATATATACTTTTCCCAAAATTTCAACCCCCTCCCCCGACCATCCCCTTGGGTTAATTTTGCTCATTAACGAACTTAGCCGAGCTATTAAGCCTAGAAACAACATATTAAAATTTGGTTAAAATGTGTTCAAAATTATGGCTGCTAGCCTGTTAATATATATATAATAAATCACAGCCATATTCAATCCACTAGTGGATGAGGCCTCCCCCGAAGGGAGGAGTTGGTCTACTGCTCCCACGCTGACCAGACGGGTTGGAAGAGGAGAGCCGAAGCTCTCACTGTGATCGCCACTGTATTTTATTCACAGCAGCTCCCCAATTGTCCTCACGATGCTGGGTCAACACCGAAATTTTTTTAGCACCCACCGGGAATCGAACCCGGGACCGCTCGCACTGAAGTCTATATATAGATATATGAGCTTCCTAGATATCATACCGATCTCAATTTGTAGATTTTTGTTCGAAATCTACCTAATAATGGAAAATGGTTTTAGCGAGTTGGGGTTGATGCTGGATTTGTGAAAATTACTTTTGTATTTTTTTTCTAGTTCACAATGGTTCGTTAAGTTATTAAATATTGTAACGTTAAATGAACTGATTTGCGGCCGTCATAGATTGATGACAATTTACACGCTGCTGTTACGAAGATTACAGTTAATTTTTCATTTATGCATGACTAAAATATCTTGATTATTTGTGCATGTTGCTTTGGTACCTAAAGAAGTTTACCAGTGCCTAACGTGAAGTTACTATTCCGGTATTTGGCTGGTGAAACTAAGGGAGACCTTGGAAAACGTCAGTTAATGAATTACGTGTTTTTTGTTATTTTGGCTAAGGTAGGATTTTGGAGAAAAGGAAGAAATATAGCAGGGCGGGAGGTGGCCAGGATTTAACGTGAAGATACTATTCCGGTATTTGCCTGGTGGGACTGAGGAAACCTTGGAAAACTTAGTTAATGAATTACGTGATTTTGTTACTTTGGCTCTTGCAGAAACCTAGGAAAAAGTATGGGATATAGGACGGAGGTGCGTAGGACTAATCTCAAAGTGCACAGCTCTATATTTGCCTGGTGGGACTGAGAGAAACCTTGAAAAACTTTAGTTAATGAATTACGAGTTTTAGTTTATATTTTGGTGAGAGAATATGTTTAATAATACTGTATGACTATTTTAGCAGTAAATTAATTATAATGTTTTTGTTTATTTTCAGATCTGTGATCACATAAAACCTGTAATAGGACAGGAATAACAAGAATAGTGTTGAAAACACTATGAAGTAAGACACACAAATTTGATGTAATTTGTTTTTGCTTCTTTTAAAAAAGATGCGTAGCTGTTTGTGATATACGGGAAACATATTTTGATAGAATATACAGCCTAAAGACTAGGGGCAAAAAACACTAAACGTGGTAAGCAAACGTACATTATAAAAAATATTTCGTTTATGCATGATTAAAAAGAAAAGCACGCAGCGCGCCGAAAACTATTTTGCTTTATTTGAGCTAGGCATAAAACTTGGCATAAAGATGTATTATGATGAGTAGATTACGAAAATATAAGAAAAATGTTCAAAAGCTGTCATTTTCGAAGCAATCAGTTTGGAAACGTTCAACAAATAATTTTCTATATCGTTTGAGCTACAGAGCTGGAGTTTGGTAGGAAGGTACTTTATTATGAATAAATCAAGTTAATATTTTTTTTTGAAAAGTTGCCATCTTTAAATAAATATGGCCTCCGAATTGATTTTTTGATAGAATGCACAGCTTAAATGGGTAGGACAAAAAACTTGAAACTTGGTACGATTGTACATCAGAACAAAATAATTATAAACATATAAGAAAATTTTCAAAAGTAGCCATCTTTAAACAAATATGGCGGACAAAAAAAACTTTTTCCACATCGTTTAAGATAGAAACCTGAAATTCGATATAAAGGTACCTTATACCTAGTAGATTAAGAAAATATAAAAGTTTTGCAAAATCGCCATCTTTAAACAAATATGCCGGACGAAAGAAACATTTTATCCCATTTAATTTAAAGAGATGGCATTTGATAGGAAGGTACCTTATACGTAGTAGATTACGAGAATGTAAGATTTTTTAAAAAAAAGTCTTTAAATAAACATGGCCACTTAAAAACCATTTTCTATACCATTTAAGTTAAAGAGTTGAAATTTGGTATAAAGATGGATGATTACATTAGATAGGTCAAACTTTGTTTAAAAATGATGAATAATTTTCTAGTTTGCCGTGTTAATGTACATTTCAATCTTATTGTTTAAAATAAATGTTTGTAGTTGTGTAGAAAAAATTCGATCGTTTTGTGGGCACTGATTGATAACAAATTAAATTTTAATTTTAATTATGTCCTTAGGTATTTATGGCTCAGGTTGGGATACAGCGTAGAAAGGATGCTGGAAGGTGTTGTCCAGGGCTTAAGTTAAAGGTACCATTCCGTCTTTCATTTAGTGTGGCTGAGGGGAAACCCCAGAAAAACACGGCGAGGATGATTTGTCGCTGCTATCAAACCAGAGACCTCTCGAATACGACGCTGACGCTTTAACAACTGAGCTACGGCCACTTGGTATTAATTAAGATGGGAAAAGACCTAAACGCGAAAGACAAACACTCTAGAATGTAGATTTTCATACTTTGTTGCTTGAGATACGTAATCCTAAAACACATCACCGTATTTCTTAATATGATAGATTTCTGATATTTTCAGAGATCAGACTTTTCAATTGTACGATATAGTTCGTAGTATATTGTTTGTAGGACTTAAAAGCAAATGGATGTAAGTGAAATTTGAATGAAAAATAAAATGTCTTTCTCTTTTTCGTATGAAACCAATTTTACCGGAAATAAAATATTAATAGATTTTGTCACATATGTTTTGTGTCATATATAAAAAAGATGGAGTAGAGTTTTTCTTTGCTTTTAAATATCAGTTGTATCCTTTGCTTCTAAATCAATTAATTGAAACACAATCATAAATTATAATTTTTGCTTCACCGATTTATCTTGAGTATTATTATGCGAACAGTATTACAAAAGAGTAATAGTGTATTATAAAACTCATTTTTACGTTTTTTTCTCCAGTTTTTCACTTACTGAAAAAAACATTCCCGTCGCCGCAGTAAGTCTCCTGGTATTTTGAAAGAGAAAAACGAAAGTGTAAAGATACATAACCGAACCTGACCTTACCTAATCTACGTTAAACCATGGTCATTAATCTCATATATCTACGAAAAATGCTAGAAAGCAATTAATAATAATAATATTAATAGATAGAAATGTATTTTGAAAGGAAAAACGAAAAAAAAAATGTCTTGCTCTCGCCGGGATTCAACGGGTTCGTTACTCATCAAGCCGGTGCCTTAACTACTTATCCATGATACGACCTTGAAAACGGTGATTTGGAAGTTGTATTTACACTGCACATGTGTTACGTAACGACGCTATGAGATGGTATTGGCGCGCACCCACGAGATCCTTACTGCGGCGACTTACTGCTTTGAAAAAGGCGTAGCAGAAGCAAGTGCAGACCTTTTTTGATGGTTTGGTTGCTATGAAATGTGAGAGACTCCGCGATTCTTAGTAGAATTGCAAAACTCATTTGTTATTTTAAGTACTATTTGAAACTTGCCACTCGAATGAGACTACGTATTACCTGACCAAATTAATTTGACAAATGGGTGGTATTTACTTGCAAAGCATCGACTAATAAAGTCATTATTGTTGATTACACGTAAAACGTTGCCAGAATGTAAGTGATTCTCAGAACAAACTAACAAGAGATTGAGTGCTATTAATACTTTACGCTATACCTAAGATAATTCGATATTTTATTATGGTTCTGATTTGAACTAAGTAGTATATTAAATGAGGAGATCAGAAGACAAAAAGGATACCAGTGAGATTGGCAAACATAAAAATGTTGCAGGTAATCTTTTATATATATGCCGAAATATATCTAATTCAAAATTGTCATATTTTGTACATGGACACATTAAGATTCATGATTCTGTGTGCAAAATATGTTTTACATGTATCTTGGATTATATACAGGATGGGCCACGGGAATCGGACGATTTTGTGATTGAAATTAACACTATAAAATGTAACTCTACTATTTATTACTTATTTTAGCAAACAATAAGGTACACAATCCATTTATTATGAAAGTTTCGTTTTTCTGTTCATTTTCGTACTGTTTTAACAACACATTTTTTAAATGTTCTCCGTCACTTGTGCAGTACTCCTCTGGTCTGGCATGCAGACTTTGCATCACTCTTTGAACCGTGTTGATTGGCTGTTTTCTTTAATGTTACCTTGACTTTCTCAATGTTATTTGATTTATCAATAACATTTCGGTCTTCAGATAACTCCAGAAAAAGAAGTAGCATATTGACAAGTCTGAAGAACTTTCTAGCCGTGGAAAGTCTTCTTCTTTATAAATCAAACAACTGGAAGAACCACAATCGTGGTTTCTCTTGCAGTATGTAATGTTGTCCCACCCCGATACACAGCAACTCCAATTTAACTGACATTACCATCCGTCTTGATAGCGACTGCTTCCCGGCTAAATAACAGTATTTTGAACCTATACTACAGAAAAACTTGTGTTTGTGTGTGTGCTGAAATCGTGAAACTGTGTTGCTTAAAATGTGATGTTTGAACAATAAGAGGATG
>JAGDQP010017417.1:21947-38575 GCA_022664845.1 Lepisma saccharinum | reverse complement strand
ATATCTTCCTGGCACCAAAGTATTAATCAAAGATTGCACTCCAAAGCCTAAAATATCAAAAACATTAGGAGGTCTTTTTGATATTCCAGCTACAATCATAGAAAAAAAAGATGCAAACTCTTACCTGGTTCGCTATGATGGTCCAAATAAAAGAAAACAGGATCTCATCGCCATTCATCGTATCAAAGCGCTCTCCGAGAAGAGTTCGCCGAGTGAAGTCATCCCGGACACCTCACAGACAGGAGAAACGGATGATGTTACACTCGCGGAAGCAGAAATCTTGCAAGAGATGAGACTTATCCACGATGTCTCTCACTTTCTTTCTGAATTTACGGAACATTCACCGACCAGTATTCAAGAGGTCACAGGTTCGATCCCCGACACCAGTTTAGAATACCGCACGAAAGCGGAACCGCCAACTTGCTTCGAAATGAAAAATGTTCACAATCATCCAGATTCTGTTGATGATATGTTTGGTCCAGCAAAAGAATCTCTGTTTGTATAAAAGAAAAGGAAGTGTTATAATTGGTTTGATATTCTTTTATTGTAATTTGCTGTTAAGCAGTTCGGATTTTGCTAACCACTTGTGTCTTCATCCCCCCCCCCGCCCTCTATCATTTCCGCTCATCATATTTCCTTTCGTTTTTCAGTCAGTAGGTAACTATGTCTGATGAATTTGTCATTTGTTATAGTATTCATAGAAAAAAAATGGAATTCGGACTTTGTCTTCAAGGTCATGTCTTGTATCATTTTTCAGTTACTGAGAATTGATTTAAGAATTTCTTTCGTCGATGTTTGTTTTCTTTTATTCATGTCCTGCTGAGGTCCATGGCAGTTGCTTTTTTCTTGTAATGTTAATAAACCTTGCGTTAGCCTAGTTTATTGGCTTTGTGCACTGACCTACATGTATTTACATAATCAGTCTTATTGCACTGTGTATGTTAATATAGGTCATTGAGATACCACTGTTTTGTTGTTTTTATGTTTCGTCCGGCCGGACACGTGTATTTTGTTTACCTTTGAATAAACGATGTTTATTGGTTTCAAATTTATTAAAATTTGTTGAGTAAAGTGGCACCCTTTTTAGGATGTTTGATTTTTTAGATTGGTTTCGAAAAATCGCATCGTAGTTGGTATCTCATTCGCTTGCCTATCATTTTGCATTTTTGTTGGATAAACAACTGTAGAGTTCTCGTAGTTGTTTACCAGGGTTTTATTGTAATTTAAGTTCATGTCCGAATTAGGCGATTCCATTTTTTTCTCTCGAGTTTAGTTACCCTGAATTTTGATTTTGATATCTTGTGGATTTTAATTTTTGTATACTTTTGAATTTAGTTGTTGAGGTTTTGATTTTTGAATTCGAATTATTGTTTTAAATTTAGATTTTTTTTAAGATTTAGCTATTAGCTTCTCATGGATATTTTGATGTGGCTTGGGCGAGACTCACCGAATAGAGGCCGCTGAGGAAAAACAACCAAAGTCTCTGTGATGCTAATGGACTGCTCTGAAGAAAGTAGTCCCCACCGTCCCCCGAGCTCGAACAAGCCATATCAATTATCTATGAACAACAGGGTTTTATTTGTAATAGCTTGTTCTTGAACGTCCCCTGATATTTTTTCCTCTCTTGCAGGTGCTTGCTTGCTTTCGTCATAATAATGGTGATCACCCTCTCTTGCATTATTCTTTACGCATTGTTACTTCTACTATCTCTATTTGCCCTACTATTCTATTGTTGTCGCTCTCTTAAAAAGAGAATGCCCTCTGAGTCCACCCCTTCAAATAGTATCGACAGCCTCTCAAACTGATACCCCTTCTTCTGATCTACCACCCCCCTTTCTAGCTCAAGCACCACCTACTTACTCTCCTTCTTCCTATTCTTATCTTGAAATGACACCTCATCATTATTTTTAATGGATCATGCGGTCATTGAACGATTTATCAACAATGTGCTCGATTCCACACCCTCTTCTCACCACCAACTACCCCGGATTCGATGTGCCAAACATACGGACATCAACAGGTTTTGTGAACAGTGTGATCCGGTCATAAAGATTCCGATGTTTTGTGCTGTTTCCTGTGTTCAATATTTTACAGACATCTTAAGTGATGCGTAGTCTAGTGATTCTCCCGTGATGACATATTTATGGACGTCAACCTTGATGCCATGACTGTTTACGGACATCTTCGCTGATGCCTCCCTTCCACTTATGGATAGATTTACCATGTGATGTGTTTATATTGTGTTTCCCTATATTTTTAATGTTAACCAGTGTAGTGATTTTTGTGCTTACCAAATGTTTAATTAATTATTTTTCTGTTCGTTTTGGTTACGGAAACAGCAAGATTATTTGTTATTTTAGTCTATCCAGCCTTTTCCCCCCGAAAAGTGCATTATTTGTGATCTGTGAAAATATATGTTATCCCTTTTCGTTTGGTGCTGGAAGATCACATTTATCTGGTGACAAGAAGATATTTTTGGGAAGTTAGAACGACACAGAAAGCTTATATTTATTTTGTTATCTCAAATCTTGTTATTTGCTCTTTGCAGTATTTTATTTATAATTGTAATATTGTTATTGATAATTGTATATATTTTCCCCTTTTTCTAGCAGTATGGATCTTAGACCTCTAACCCTCATTTAAATGTCCGACTTTATCTTGTAGATAAAGGCTTTGAAGAGGGGGTATAATGACAATATGGATTATGGCACTAATCAGGATTGCAGTAATTTATTTCGATTGAGCTCATTCACAGCCAAGCTGGTCGTTCTTGAAGTTATTTTCTGCTACTTTGTCTTCACCTCCTTACTTCGTCATTTAGATTGGAGCAAGGTTCGTAATATTCCAAATACTTGGGATTCCTTTCCTAGTCGGCTGTCTTGTCAGTGTGTAGAAATGCTTCCGTCTTCAAGTGAATGACTTTACGGGCAATTCAGCGACTTTTTGGTGTTTATGGAAAGTGCGACTAGGAAGTGGTGACGTAAAGGCATGTCGAAGTAGGGAGCAGATAAACTGTTGGAAGGAACATTGTGTGTCGGGTTTCGTGACTACAAAGGTCTTGATACTTTACTTGGGATGTCTGAGCGATAGCGAGTCAAGGCTCAGACCTACTTCAAGAAATAGGGTTCGACCCTGGCGGCAGTGTCTTCTAATATTGGCTTGGCTGTAGATAACTTCAGGTGGTAAGTGGAATGAGCATTTACTCATATTGTTGTTATACTTAAGGCCCATGATCCATTATCCTAAATTTAGGTTGTGTTTCCCCTTTGTTAATTAGTAAAGCTCTATTTTTCTAATCAGCGAGTATTCTTCCTCTTTGCTACAATTCCCTAAACTTTATCTCTCTCTCTAAGAGGACCTAAAGTCAAGAATATATATATATATATATATATATATATATATATATATATATATGTGTGTGTGTGTGTGTGTGTGTAAACCACGACATGTCACTTGTAACAAAAGAAAATAAGAAATCAATACGTAGCTGCCGAGAATACTTGAAACACTTGATAAGGTAAGTAACATTGAAAATATACTTACCTGACCAGTGAAAGAAAGACTTTAGCTTGTTTATTTTCATAGATATAGCATAAAGTAGGTTGAAAAATCGATATTTTGGTGATTTTAGTATTAGTGTTATTTTTCAAATGTAAGGCAATATTTGAATTGAAACCTTTTTCATTATTGTTTGTTCACGTGATAACCTTTTGTACGTTGTGCGATGAATATATAGAGTCATGTCTCGTTATAATACGATACATTTGTGATCACATTCTGAATAACTTTGAATATTTTCATATTCTGTTTATCAGACAAGAGTGCGGAAAAAGATTTGTCTGTTTCTTCTTGACAATTTTGTAACTAGCTCTGAGTTTTGATACATTTGAGCTACCTTATCTGAATTACTGAGCAAAGTTAGTGACTTATGTAATTTTTCCAATACTGTTTGAGAATAATAGACAATACTCAAGTACAATCAGGTTCGATTGTGGATGTTTATATATATTTTCGTTTAGATATAATTCTGAGAAACAATAGAGCAGTTTACAGTGAATTTATGTCATTATCCTGAATACAAAATGTTAGATATTAAATATAATTTACTGTGCACTTGATGAACTCATTTAGTGTCTCATGTCTTCCACGTGCCATACTTACATTGATTGCTACACATTGATAAGATTTAGTACGATTTATCTGTTAGGGTAAAGCTACGAAGCTTTTCAAAAGAAATACGAGAGTTTGGTCAGCAGAAATTTCACTGGAACAATATTATCAACTTTTCTTTGGTATTGAACGTACTTTGCATACATAATAATTGTTTTAAGGAAGACGTAAATATTTTGAAGTTTCAGCAGTTCTTAGTTCCTTCATACGCGAAAATATATATCGTAAGGTTTCGTGCGTCTAGGCACTGGGGTCTAAGAATGTAGCTAATCAAGTAATAGGCAATGGATTTCAGAAACAAGGTTTTAGTTTCATTATGAAAGATAGTTACATTTCGTAGCGCTCTTTAAACCCACCGGTCTGGTTGGTTGTTGTCTAGCTGGCAGCTGACCCTTGTCAGCCTGTTCCAAAATATAAAGTCTGTTGCTGCAGTACTCTGGAGTCGTTCCATTGTCTCTGTCCGTAAGTGTCACTTGAATGCACTCTCGTATTTTGTCAAAGCAGTTTCCCCAGGAGCTTGGAAACTACATGGGACAGCACAATTCCAGGGGAGGTGATGGCCCATGCAGTTTGAGCTTCTTGTTTTTCCAACCACACATCCCGGAAGAGTTTCTTGCGCTATTGACACATTTACAATTACATGATTGTTTACCAGGGGTGGATTTCGGTTTGATTTCTTGACCTTGCCAACTGCTCGAAGGGGTACATTTTGGGGGCAGTATAACGGGTCATTACAGGATAATATTTTAATTATGCTGTTCCGGTATGCGTTTGGAAACTTTTGACCTAGCCAGGCGAGGCCAGTACAGGGCCGAAATCCACCCCTGCGCTCTTTAGCTTCCCCAAAAATTAAGCTCTGATTCTAACAGACATTCAAAATCACTTACATATATGAGTAGCTTACTCTTCGTGTTTTGTTTTTCATATCTGCCAATGCACAAGACACTACAAGTTCAATTATTTCCTTCTGAGGAAAAAGCTCAACAATGGATTAAATTTGGACTCCGCTCAGCAACAGACTTCACCCGAAGAGGCGATGCGACCGAAATCCAGAAAGAAGTTACAAAACTATGCCAATATGGTTATATTTATTTTCTATCAAACTAAATTTCTCGTAACTCGTTAAGACAACTATTTTTACACTTACGCGATTTCTTTTTAGTTGTAACTGATGAGATTTTTCCATTGCATATTATTCCATATTTTTTTTTATCATCACTTCGAGGACCACTCTGCTGGAAATAAATTTGTACAGCAGATTTTGTTTCATCTTCTAGTTTAAAATTTGAAGTTAGGACTTCCCTTTCGTTATATACAGGGTGTTCCAAACTAACACAAAACTATTTCACGGGATTCTTGACATGAAAATTAAAAAAATGATAAATGCTTCATTTCAGCGATATAGACTTCCAAAAGCGTGGGAAAATGAGCTCTAGAGCTTGATATTTCCAATACCACTAACAGAAGAATTGAGGCGTCATGGTACCCTAAAATAATTCAAACCTACGGTTGTTATATTTCAAAAGTGAAAATCCGGGACACTACCAATTTACGAAGCTCTTTGAAATGTGCAAAATAAAAAAAAAAATGTTAAACACTTTAATTTACTTCCATGTGTTAAAAACTATGTCAATTTTATGTCCAACATTCGACTGCACCAAGGTAATCACAGTAACAGTGATACTACTTTTAAACTTGTTAAAATATTTCCTGGTCGAAGTGGCAACAAAAGCATGTTCCCATTGTTTCATAAGGAAGGAAAAGTTAAATAATAATAATAATAATCAATAATGCAAAAAAAAAAATCCACCTCACAAGTTTAATTTTATGTAAATTTTTAAACATTTCCCTTTGTTACCTTGCTGATTTTTTTAAGGGTTGTTAAGATCAGCGGAAAATTACCAAGAAATTCAATCGGTGGTTCAAATATCTCTGAAACAGGAGGCAGTGGAAAAGAAGGGTAATACAGGCATCAATAACCATTGAGCAACAAAACGCTTTGTCCCTGGCCCAATGAAATGGATGTTTCATTCAATTTAAAGTAGTTGAATCGTGAACTTGAATTAACTCTTTGTTCTATGTATTCAATTCTTTAAATTTTCTGAGCTGCTATACTCATAAATGAAAGTTAATATAATGGTGTGAAAAGAAAGGAAACGATAATTTTCCATTTCCTCTATTATTCGGTGCAAACCAGGACATTTATACGTACTGAGAACTATTTTTGGGACACTGGGACGCAGATCTCGATTTCGGTACGGTCCCGGATTTCCGGCATGAATAGGAAACCCTATTTAAATCTGTTCTATTAAAAAATTCACATACTTCAAAATTGTGCAATGGTTGGACAGGGGAAGACTGTCCTTCCTTTCCTAAGGAAGTAGGAGGTACCCAGATATTCCCTAAATACCCAATCTGATATGTAGATAAGATAGCTATGATATAGAAATGGAAGGTAGACCTTAAAATTAAAAAAAAAAAAAAAAAAAAGGAATCTTCTACTTTATTGGGGGAATCTCCTGTGCATCCATTGCACAATTTTGCAAAGCGCCGGTCTGAAGTCTTTGATGGTATCACGTCGAGTACGTTCTATTATTAATGGTACCTGATACTGGAAATATGAAGCTCTACAGCTAATTTCCTTATGCTTTCGGCAGACCAGAGCTCCTAACGCGCCTAAATTTCCACCTCGATTACTAGGGTTTTTTCTTAAATTATTTTTTTATGTACTATTATTATCTTTGCAAGTTTGTCAGTGCTATTTTGCAACAACCTGTATTTAGATACTTCATTTATATGAATTGTTTAAATCAAATTTGAAAGCTCGTGACATGCATATTCAAATTTCTTCTCTCATGATTCTACTAGGATAACGGAAGGAGCAGTGACTGATTTTCTTTTAGGCTTCAGTAACAAGGGCTGTGAAGCCTTATAGAACCGCTATGTCCGTGAGTGAATTGTTATTAACGTCCTAAACGAGCTAGTGAGTTTCTTAGGACAGGACCTTCGCTTTTCGGTAAAGTGTACACCGAAAGTCTACTGCGTTCAATGGATCCCGGTGGAATTTGAGCCCATGACCAAGAAAAGCGAGTGCTCTAATCTCTGACTCGACCACCCCTAAGTTTCGTTTTGCGCGTCTGTCTGTCGATTACTTTCAACTCAGGAACTACTAGGCTTAGGAAGGTAGCTGAGGTGTTGTTGGAAAGGGCTCGTCGAGACGAGTTCAAGCCCATATTATTAATCCAGATCGCAGGGGAGCGTTCCAAGTTCCAGGTGCCATCTTTTAACACAGGAACCATTAGAACTATGAAGGTATCTCAGGTGTAATTGGAAAGGACTTGGCGAGACTCGTACAAAGCCGTATTATTCATCCAGATCACAGGAGCGGGTCGCGCTGACAATGTTCCTGACGCCGCTCAGCCTGTGTCGAGGATAGAGACAGCGCAAAATGGCCACTATTCTTGTCGGAAACGAACAACAAAAAGAGGGTTTGTTAGTCTTGTATTTAGCGACATACTTAGCACTTCGTTCTTGTGAAAAAATATTTAAGCCCAATAAATGGTTTTAAATGAACTTCTGAATGGTGGAATATGAAAAGAATACGAAGGGAAAAAATGTGCCGCCTTTCCCATTTGATACTCATCCCTCTTGCCCTTTTGGCAATGGGAGAAGCACTGTATTATGACACCGACTGGGTTGTGTTTTTCGGGAGAAAATTCACCTTGGTTTGTTCATAACACCGCCTGCTCAATCTTAGCTGTCTGTCCAATCAGCGAAAAATCGTGTGTAGCCCGTCGCCACGAATTGGCCGCTAGATGGCAGGCGTATTCAATGGCTGTTCTGCTACTCAAATGCCGTTGCAATATGGATGGAATTTTGATTTCTGTTAGGACACAGAATGATTGTTCTAAAGTAAAAGACAAATATAGTGGCTTTTATACAAAACTTAAGTATGAGCAGAAGTCATTCTTCGTTATTTTCATATTTTTCAATTATGCGAGCGATGAGAAATGCTGATAAATAAAATTTGATGTAGTGTATCTTAGTCAATAAAGCTTTAATAATAACTTCAAGTCCATGACAAAAAGAAGCTGGATAAATCTGACCTCGAAATATTTTTAAAGTGTAATAAGAGGAGTCTTACCCCAAGAACACGAAAATTACTCCCCCTCCGTGAACCCCTATCCGTCCGCGAAAGATTTCTCTAGAAGAAACTATAGTTCTAGCGTTGCTTTCACTATTAGATAGTACCTGACAACGATACTCATTAATGTGCCGTAGTATGGGAGACTACAATATATAACCATAACAAATAACGCCACAGAGACAGAATTAAATAATAATGTACGACTAGTACTGCACAGTACTACAAAAATAATTTTAAAAACATACATTTCTTAAACAATTGGTACTAAAAAGTAAAAAAATATTTTTATGCATGATTAAAAAAAAAGAAAAGCATGAGGGAGCTCACTCATATACAGTCACTTTATAAATTTCTTCAATTGGCGCACCCTATGCTTTTCTTTTTAATCATACATAAACAAAAATAGTTTTAACTTTTAGTACGAATTGTTTCGGTGTCCGGATACTTTTAATCAAACTGATGATGTCACCCAAATCGTAAAGTGTTCTGCAACCAGTTAAACGGAACATCGTTGCGGGCTTGTATTTATTTTAGGATAAGGAAGTTCCTTACTAAATAAAAATATTATTAGTAAGAATTATCGCCTTTCCACAAACCGACACTATTACTGAGGCTTTCCATTCCTTCAGACATTCCTCCTGTCTTATTACTTCGTTGACCTCGTTTCTGCTTGTTACATAATTTATGTTTCTAAGTATTTAAATTTGTTTACTTTGTCTATGATCTCATTTTTAATCGTAATGTTTCTATAGACACTGTGCAGGAGAAAACAATCCACGGCATGTACAACTGCCTACCTCCAAATAAAACAAATGAATATAATGTTTACAATGCAATTGTCGGTTTAAACGGAGGATGCAATGGAATAAAATAATTATCCTGACAGTAATCACAATAACACGCTATATACAATAAATTCTAAAAACTTGTAGTATTATTCTCGCAATTGCCTATTACGAACGTGTAGGTTTATTATTTCCTATATACAAGAAATAACCATGACCTGTGCTGATGTACTACTACTACTGCTTCTTCTACTACTACTACCACTACTAATAATAATAATATAGTACATGTCAAGGATCTCTTTAAACTGTGTTCATGTTTCTAGAATATCAAGGAGGCAATGGAAACCCATTGTCGGTCCATCTTGCCGAGAGACCTTCGAGTTAAGGACCTGCCTCTTAACCGTACACCTTCCAACATTCCGACTTGCTTTTTATTGCCTTACAGAATGGTACGCAACAATTGTGCACCATTCTTTTCTTAAAACTCTTCGAAATATTGTTTTCCCTGTACCAATACTCAAGAGTTACTGACTAAAACAGACTTATCGTGCTGCCTCTAGCGTCGGAATTAGAAAACAGATGTTCACGTGAGGAACAATGCTTTTTGAAGCGAATGGGCAGGCAGCTATAGATCGAGCGGGCGGTGGTTCATACAACTTCTTTTCTTTCCATTTATTATTTCCATTCTGGGGAAAGGCTCTTCAACTTCTGCAATTACCAACCTTACGCGGTCTTAAAATTCTTTATGCACACCGAAGTTGTGGCAGTGCTAGCAGCCTTTTGTTCTGTTATCTCTCCCTTTCTCTCACAATCTTATCACTCACATCTTCTCTTTTTCCTGATTCAGAGGGATATATTTGCAGGGCGACGATTGACAACCGATTGCAAAATTAATCGCTTCCATGGAGAGGGCAAAAGAAATTAGTGAACGTCGAAGCAACCTCCGAAGCCCGAAATGTCATTTGTTTTCAGCGAGTTTATGATAATAAAAGTGGGGAAAGTGAAGACATTTTACAGAGGGCTCTTTGTTTTGTAACGGGATAACAGATGTTGGTTGTTTAACCACCAGGGTGCAAAATTCTTCCAGTTTCTGCGAGTTTCAATGCACGTGTGGTTCCAACCATCGTTCCCAAAAACTGAACTGAAAAGTATAATGAACTTTCCATTCCATTATGAATGAGAAATTTTCAAATTTATTTTCAATCGTCACTCACTGAGCATATACGGATAAGTGGAATGTTGTAAAAAAAAAAAAATAATAAAAAAAAAAAAAAAATAGAACAAGTATGAAAACACTGAAATATTACACCCCCAAAAGGAAGGTGTTTGCAATAATGCATCACGGGTGTTAGGGCCTTAGGGGTGTGTGGATAAATCACTGGCTTAAATTGCATGTGGGAGATGATAATAGGACAAGATTTCTTGCAAGAGGGACCGAAAATTCTAGTTACACCACTCGTAATAGCATACGGAACATAGTTTGAAACAGGAACGGACTTGTAAACAAAGGGCCCTACCCGGTAAACGAAAGAGCTCTAGTGATAGTGCTAGTGGGTGTTGTGGAGCGTGGGTTCCAAATACACCTTTCAAGGGCCTTCAATACCGTTCATGGTAGTGGGCCCCCAAAAAACTTGTAAAGGTCTTTAGGATACTGATCAGGGGGCCTATTTCACGAAAGTATTTGTCAATTTTTCACTCTTCGGCTTCCATTTCCAGAGTTCTGTCACAAGACCGCCAACCTTCCACCACAATATTTATGTGTACTGTCGTTTGGTTGCCTAATTTTGGGAGTCAAAAGTTTTCTAACAATTGAATATTGCCTACTATAATCACACTTCTTGCACAAAATGATAAAACAATGACTGAATGAGAACAAGGGTTTGTTTGGGTTTGTGGCGGAAGGTAAGCGCTCTTGAGACGGTCTTCCGGAAATGCAAACTGAAGAGTGAAAAGTTGGCAAATACTTTCGTGAAACAGGCCCCAAGTCTCAAAATACAAAGTCTTAATGACGTAAATATTGCACCTTAAAAGAGTATGAATCTATTAAAGCCTTGTGCATTTATCGTTAAACATTACAGGCCCCTTCTAGCGATTTGTAAGGGCCCTACAAACACAGTAGGCCTGCTGAGATTATAACACTAACACTACCTTCATGTATAAGTCTTGTGTGTGAAAATTGCTAGTTTTAGAGTCCCGACAAGACCCTAACGCCACAAGTAGTAGCAAAAGTGGAGTAAGTGGTCTTCTTTATTGGGTAACATTACGCTTCCAAGACAAGACAAAAGGACCAGGGCGGGTGAGGGGGCACCTAGGAATTTCCGTGTTTCCGGACGGGCCAGTCCGCCCTTGGTTTCAAATTTCCTGGAGCCTTCAAAAATACCTTCGGAGCTGTACAACTGTTCTACAGAGAGGTTTCTCTGAAAGAAACCCTGAGCAAACACAAAGCTAGCGGACATGACAATGCTTGTGAGAATTTTGACACTGTCAGGGACTAGCCTACGTATTAATTACTTTAACATTCAGATAACACATTATTTAAATTTTTGTTCAACCGATTCTATATAGTAATATTTGTTTATCCACAGAACAAAACTGGGGTTCAACAGACTACAGCGGGATTTAGCCCGAAATCCACCCCTGTTGTTTACAAATGTTAACAAGTATTACATATTACTTGTTATATGGTTTTATGCATGACTTTGCTTCTTCCACTTTAATATTGTCCATTTGTTTTTTGTTTTTTGCGTAAAAGCGGTGATGTGTAATCATCACGTGATGCACAAAAGTTCCACTGAATGTGGTTATGGGGTCTATATACATGTCTATATGAATAAACAGTTTTTGGTACCAGGTTCAGGCCTGGGATGCCTTACAATAGTATGAAATAAAATCATTCACTTAGATGATGTATGGATAAATGCGACTGTTTTAATGCATGTCCTTCTCCTCTTAACAAAATTCAGAATTGCCAACTACGTTATTACAGATTAACAGGCCTGTCAATTGACAGTAATTGTTAAAAATTATTTATTATTGCTCAGTCTAAGTTCCAATATCATTTACTTTTTAGCATTTTGCTTTATATTGGTTGCCATCTGTCGTTCGTACGATCTTACACCTCCCTTCAATTTAGATTGAGTTACACTATCAGTCAGTTAAAATTGCTAGTGAGAGAGGATTTGTTTTATCAACTCTTAATATATACAGTAGACGTCTTAACATGCCTCGGTTCAACCGGTCTCTCAGTTAAGAAAAATAACTAAGGCGGTAGCCGAAAAAAGGGAACATTTGCTATAGTTACATCTCGAGAAAAGAATGACTGAAAGTTTGATTTATATGATAATACTATCTGGATGATGTCATTCAACTCGCTACACTGCCCTATGTTTACAAGATATTGAAACACAACTTCGTACACAAGTAATTTTAATACGATGCATCGAATTACAAATTATCCCGAAAAAGAGCCCATAGACCTGTGGGTCCATTTTCCGGTTACCGCCTCAATTATTAAGGTTAATGTAAAGCAACGACCTCCAACAAAAAGACAGGAGCGCTACCTCCGAATATGTCTAACGTATTTTTATCGTTGCACGAAATTCCAATGCTGTTCCTACAAATTCAAGCCTTGAGTGTTCTAACTTTCAGGGAAGAAAGTTCATAAAGAATTCAGGAGTCCGATCAATGCCGATTTTAATTTTCTTTTTTTTTTCATTGTTGTAGGGTTTGATATTCACAGCAATAATCAAGCGACTTCAACAATTAAGAAAAACGAAGATAAAAAATCGGTACTGATCGGACTTCGAATTGATTGTGAACTTTCTGCCCTGAAAGTTAGACTCTCTAGGTTCGAATTTGTAGGAACAGCATTGAAATTTCGTGCAACGATAAAAATACATTAGACATATACAGAGATAGTGCTACTATCTTTCGTTGCTTTACATTACCCTTATTTTCTTGTAGAATACAGCAACCTTCTTCTTTAAATATTTATTTAAAAAAATGTAATTTACAATTGTTTCATTCAAAATATACAGTGATACAGTAAAAGTGTATGTGTTAGTGTTCTGTGATTTTTTTCTGCTCATTTTGGAAGTGACGTTTACTCTATTATAATTCGGTTTAACCGCCCATTTCGTTATCCGGCCAAGAGGCCGGTCCTGTGGTAGCCGGTTAAGGGGCGCCTAATGTATTAAAATTCCTTTATTGTTATAAAAGCCTCATAATCAACCCTGATAATGTGAAGTGTAAATTTTAAAAAATTGGAAAATTCGATTGCAACGTCGCCAAAAAGTGGGATTAATTTTACTGAGAAAGTACGATTTTCGGCTGGTGAACTGAAAAGACTCCTGGAAAAACTCAGTAAAGCATTGCTGGCGTGAGCACAATTCGAACATGGGCCGGTCCTCCAATCATGAACCACAGTTAATGCCTTTGCTATTGAACCACTGGACTGGGTAAAAAATATCGAACTGCAACATTGTCGGTCTGAAATATGAACGTCTTTGGATTAAACATATACGTACACGCTAACAGTTGACATGTTCTCATTTCTCTGTTCATCAGACCCGAAAGTGCTAATTACTTTAATTTTATAGTAAAAGCCGAAGAGAATGATCAAAAGACAATTTTGCTAGTGTTAAATATATCTTATTTCATTTACAGTTATACATATTACAGCGTACCTTAATTATCATACAAATGACTCAATACTTATTTCAAAACATGCACAAGGAAGAGCCAATTCAAATTTTGTTATCACTTCTGGATGAAGTACGCCCAAAACACCTATTACACTCCCATTCACAACAACTTCAGCACAACGGCCTGGGAAGAACGTCGGATCTGAAAATAATTTATTTTTATTATTAGAATATTTTAAAACAAACACACAACTAAATCTATTTTTACACACACATATATAGATATTTTACCATTTAGCAAAACTTGGCTAAGATACCAATCAATTACACTGTATCAGTAATGAAGAATATGCAGTTATTTAATTCTTCTACGGTAGACACTGAAGGGGCTGAAAAAAAGGGGTTTGTGTATGGATACAGGGTCGCAGCTGAAATGTAAAATAGTAATACCTGATTGATACACACAGTGGTTGTCACAGATATTTACTGATATTTCAGCGTGGTAAAACCTACCTCGGTTTGAAAATTGCGTGCCATATTTATCTACACAATATTTAATTTTGTAATAACTTAAACGCGTAATAAACTATCAGAACAATTAAGAAACTTGAAATTAGTATTAAATTTTAAACATTTAAAAAAGTAAACATAATTAAAACCTTTGGTATTTTTTTGCTTTAGCTATTTTCGTCATTCTCCACCAAAGACACTCGTAAATATGACGTTTTACATTCCTATAGGGCGAGGAGAACATTATCATAAAAAAAGATCATTTCTTCAGTCAGAAAACCTGCTTGTGAACTCCTCTCTCAGATTTGAAATACACTGTACGTAATTTCTTCATGTCATACTGCCATTCGTTGCCTCTGCTAATGTTGGACAATGAATGCATTTTTTTTTTCAATTGACGTTCCCACAGGATTAGTTCGTTCTCAAAAGCTTTCACACAGTCAAAAAGATTATAATAAATAAGTTGTCCTTACCAAGTAAATGGTAGTTCAAGTCATTGAGGTAACCAGTAATGTCGATAAGGAATGAAAAATCTCTTGCCCATTTCTCATAATGAAATTCGTAAATAGGTTTCCCTTTAGATTCCATGAATTGTTGGACTTGGTCCGTCAAAGTAAATAAGCGCTTAAGCATTTTCCCGCAGCTCAACCAACGTATTACCGGGTAATAAACGTCATCATATTGAGCAGCCAACTGATGAACTGGTTGAGGCGTTTTGACCTGATAAATTCACTTTCACTACAGTCGTCACATGTTCAAAGTTTGATAAAGACTGCACACAAATTTTTTTGATCGATAATACAATTAGTCTTGTCATTTTGCAACATAACTCGGAACAAATTGCAACTGAATTTGTTTGTTTCATCTGGCATAGAATTGCGTCCTGAATAACATATCAAACGGTTACTAAAATCTACCTTACCGTTTCCCGCCATTTTCGGTCACCATATTGGATTTTTTTTATGGAACACCTTTCATAGGAATATCGATAATGTCATCTCAACGAATGAAGCAAGTCACTTCGTTCTCATGCCGAATTGAGGACAATGGATGACAGAAGTAACGAACGTAGGTATAGTTCGTATGTACTGCCGCTATGTTTAAATATGGCGGCTGTTACTCCAAGTCTTGTTTTGCTAGTGCTCTATTATTTCCATTGCAAAATGTAGCTAATGTACTTCATTTTCCAACTTCGGATACAACTGATCACTCTTAAGCGTGATCCTTCGTAACGTAACTATCCATTAACAACCAACTTTAAAACTCTATTCTATGACACTAAAGAACTAGCTTCATATCTCGTGCTTCTGTTACAGCGAAATCACGCGCGCCATGGGTCGCTGTAAATTCTACATTCTTCTCACTTACGTCTAAGTAGTAAGTATCCCAGTTTCCCAACTTCAGTTGCGATGGATCATTCATCGAATATGACCCATTTCAACGTATCTGGAAGTTTCCAAATAAGTAGTCGTTCTCGTAAATTATTTAATATGCCTCCACCAAGCAGTTACATTGCTATTATTAAATCTCATACCAGATATCAGCGTTTTGCATCGATCAGTGAAATATGGTTTCGCCCGCGAAATCTGGCTTTCAGTTGGCCTTTGAACCCAATTACCAATACCTGTATGATACTACTGTACACCTAATCTTATTTAAATACCAGATTTTAATAAAATTTGTCCCTTATCAACTTATGATTTAATTGCTATTTCTTTAAAATATACTGCTCCTATTGCTTACATTTATGAATTACGTATCATATTTAATTTCTTATGCGTTAAATATTTGTGTGTCACCTATAATATCTCAACTAAAATGTCTTGAATTTCATGCCTATTTCTTGCTACTGGCTAAACTATGCTACTTGTATACCTTAAAATTATTATTATTATTGTTATTGTGTCTGAAATGCTGTCTTGTTACGTTATCCATTAAATCTACTAACATGTATTTATTTCTTTACGTGTAACTAGGTATTTGAATTTTTAATATGCTCTACCCAATGACATTCTACAAATCTTATTAATTTATATTAATAATGATAAATCACAGCTACATTCGATCCACTGTTGGATGAGGTCTCTTCCCGGAGGGAGTTGATCTACTGCTCCCACGCTGATCAGATGGGTTGGGAGAGGAAAATCGAAGCTCTCACTGTGATCGCCACTTCTTTTATTCATAGCAGCTCCCCAAATGCATCACGATGCTGGGTGGGCACCGTTCCAGACCCACACGCCTTGGGAAAAAATCTTTGATAACGCCGGGAATCGAACCCGGGATACCTCAATCCGTACCACTAGACAAACTTACTAATTTACAAACACACACACACACACACACACATATATAGATATATATATATATATA
>JAGDQP010017417.1:7995-21547 GCA_022664845.1 Lepisma saccharinum | reverse complement strand
GACGCATGTGGGGAGTCCATTGCATGAAGCGACATGTACTACAAGAGCTGCTGGAAGGAACGCCCACGAACAGCGATGCATGCCTCGCACCGACGACGTATGTTCGCACAGACGCGATTGAAAACGGCTGGCATGTCTCGGATTTCCTCAGCCGCAGCTGCAATGCGTGCCACGAGATCTTCCTCCGACTCTACCGGGCTCTCACACACCAACGTCTTCATGTGACCCCACAGAAAGAAATCCAGTGGCGTCAGGTCAGGCGAGCGTGGTGGCCATGCTCTTGGACCACCACGGACAATCCATTGCTGTCCAAAGGAAGTGTTTAAATGATCTAGGACAGCCCGTGTGAAGTGGGGAGGCGCACCGTCGTGTTGAAACCACATGTCCTGTCGGATTCCCAGAGGAATGTCTTGCAGTAACTCCGGCACTATCTCCTGTAAAAAGATTAAGTAGTTGGCACCGGTGAGACGTGCTGGAAGAAGACATGTTCCAATTAATCGTCCATTTATAATGCCTCCCCAAACGTTCACACTGAATCGTTCCTGAAATGCGCGCTCTCGAACACCATGAGGATTTTCGACTGCCCACATGTGGCTATTATGTGTACTGTAAATTTGATTGATTTAACTGAATAACAAGGAAGACTTAGGGAGTTACTAATTACCAGCTTTAAGATAATGAAACAAAGTGTTTCTAGATGGCAATGACAAATGAATAATGATTTTATTGATATAATAGATTTGTTTAAGTTAAGACAAGGTAGTATAGTGTTTGTACAGATATAGAAGTTACTCAGAGATAAGATAAAGATAAAATGAATTTTATGGGCGGTAACAGGGTTACTCAGAGAGTTACAAAGATTGAATGTCACAACGAGAGCCCGTCCTCAGCCTAGAATACCCTGATTCTTGTTCTCAAGTGATTTACATTAGGTTTGTGAAATTTATGAATTACTTGCAGATTTTGATATAGACAGTTACAAAATTTGGTCCTTTCTTCACCAAGAGGTTAACCTGGCTTCCAATCACAGTTTCTTGATGACTAGTAGCAGTGGTGAGAATGACGATAGAAGTGAGAGACTGAGGCTTCGTCCAGCTGGCTTTTATATCCTGAGCTGTTATTGTCTTCACTTGCGATGTTAACGAAAACAAGTCTGTTTTCGATCCAGTGTGCTTGACCATTTTACCTTGTTTTTTGCTGAAGGGAGTCTTTTCATAATGCATTGTTACATATTACAATAATTGATTATGCATATGATTTTTAATTAGACTATAGATGTAACAGCCCCAGGACTAAGAGAAACATACCACGTCGTTGTAAATAATTAACGACATTACAGTTTTCATAAAATAAGTATGTGAATACGTAAGATTAAATTTGTACAATTGATACACGCTGGGTTTTTACAAATAAATGCTTTGAGGCAGTGTGTTGTTTTGTCGATGGTTTTTAACTCATTACCCCTAAAAACTGAAGCGAGACTGAAAAAGTGAGCTATGTTTGTTTGTTTAACTATTGTATCTCGAGTGTTTATGTGCAGAGCTACAGGGACAATTGCAAACTGCGATTTGAAACCTAATAGAAAACGTAGTACCTGTAAGCAATACCGAAAGAACATAGTTATATTGCTAATATGCCATTCTCTCGTATAAGGCACGTAATCTGTTTGCTGCGCGAACGTTTTGATGTAGTTCTGCTGAAAATAGACACGTCTGTACACCGACCAGGGATTGTGGCTGGGTTATCGGTTTTGGGTGTAGGTGATAGTTGTATTTTCAAGTTCGAAGTTTCTGCAATTTGGGCCGGAAGGTTTTTTCTCTAGGGTGCCCCCACTGAAGTAAGGTAATTCATTTAACAGTAACGGATTTTAAAATTGATGGTGGTCACGGGACGAATGTCATGCCTATTGAAAGTTCAGGTGAAGAAAACTGGTCCTGCTTCACTAATACCTAAAGCTGCAGAGTTATTTACTTTTCTTAGTTTTCTTTACTTATTTTTTTAAGTTATGGCCGTGCAGTAAATTACTGATAATCTGTTTTTGTGTTGGTATGTTGAGGCAACCGAATTTGTCTTATTGTTGAATATTGATTGAAATTTTACGGAAGTGTTTGCGATTGTCTGTGAAAATCGATATGTGCTATTGGCAACGGCTTGTATGAAATTGAAATATTATTGCGCTGTTGAGTCGTTGTAGGTTGACTGTGAAAGCAGTAGTAGCGAATTAATAACCATGCAACACAGACAATGAGAAAAAATGTAGGAACGGAAAAGAAGGATAAAATCAGCGGTATGTTGTATGCAAGTGTTGTTTTAAACGAAGCAAAATACAGTAGTCTAGCGAATACATATGTTCTGGAAAAGAAAAGAGAAAGAGGTTTGTTTAGTAATTTAATGGTTGCATTTCTGTTGATAATGTTATATTTGTTTGATTATTTTTTGATGTACGGCGGTACAAAATGAATAAGCCAATGGAATTCGCTATCGTAAATAAAACGTGTAATGATAGAATTGATGTATAAACCGTAGATTCATGCTCTGTGGGGATGAAATGAAGCCATGAAGGTGGTTCATAGTCAGGAATTACTGTAAGTTGTGGGTTTGAAATGTTAGGGTTAAAATTTAATGGCATCCCGTTAAACGTTGAGTTTATTGTGATTTTTATATTGGTGGGGAGTGGGAACAAAAGGTTAATAGTTAAAGCATGGTAAATCTGGATGACGTGGAGTAGCGCGTTTTGTTCAAAACATATTGTCGATTGTTGTAGTATTACTTTGTCTTGAGACAATAAAGAGAAACCACACGGTAATTTCAAGTAAATATTTTTTATATCAGAAAAGTTAAGGTTAGAAACTGTATCATTCGGAAATAGTAGTTGTAGTGTTTCTGGTGGATTTATAAGTGCGTATATATCTTTTTTAATATGATACATTGTGAACTGGTGTTGTGGTTTACAGAAAAGGGGGCAAGAATTATGAAGCTGCCCTACCACTGTAGCGTGTTAAATAGTTAAGATGCATCCTGTTAAAATATGGTTTTCTTCTCTAATATTTGGCATTTTGCAAAGAAAAGGATTGGGGGTAATTGTGCATTGCTGAGAGTCATAAATATTTAACGGTAATACCGAATCAGGTGTCATTATTGCATATGTAGTGTTCAACTGCAATATGCATGTCTCATTTTTTGCAGCTAAAGGAAATGATAATAATTTAAATAGGCCAGAGGGTATTTGGTAATGGGTATTTTTACATGCACAAAAATATGTTTCTGTGTATACACAGGAGGCGAGTGGGAGGTTGTATGCTGTTTCGACCGAAAATATCGGGCTTATTGTGTAGTTTAAGTTTGAATTTAAGGAACGTAAGGTCAGTGTTCAAAATCTTTGGCGATATCAGAGTCCTAGGGAGCAAGTTTTGGTTGCATTTTGAATATGCATCGTGGTACCTGTAGTGCGTCAGAAAATTATGTAAATTGTTTACAAATTGACTGTCGAGTTGTAAGAGGAATGTGATAAATGATTGCATGTTATTGGAATTAGTTGTGAGAGTGGAGAATATTGAATCCTCTCTAGTTAAAATGTTTTTCATAGCTATATGAACGTCGGTGAACGCTCTTCGCGAATCATTCCCCAGTCTTCTGAAAGCAGTACTAAAATTGGATAACGTGTTATGAACTCCTACTTCGTGTGTCTCTAAGTTCTGAATGTGACGCGTAACCTCTTTAAAATTCAATTTGAACTCTTCCAATTCTGAATCTGTTGCTGTCCCGTAGAGATAGCTGAACAAATTTCCGATGAAGGGGAGCAACGCTGAACGATAGGGGTGGTGGGGCTTATTATTTAGAAAATGTAGATCATTTAATTCATCTGTGAAATTATTGAGTGCGTTTGTCAATGATAAGAACGGAGCACACATTGTCGACCGCCCTAGGGGTTCGCATGTTATAGCAAATGTACTGTCTGTATGTGTAGGAAACGGTATTTTGTAGGAGATAGGCCAGAATTGGCTATAAACAATAGCTTGTGGAATTGATAACAATTCTAGCCCAACTGATATTTCATGGACAGAGGGTTGAAAGGAACTCTGTGCTTCCGTAGATGTTATAAAAAGTAAGCATGTCCTAAAAGAAAAAATGTAATTAGTCATTTGTATTAAGGCTACAAGCGATATTTTTTTTGAAGTGCAATGAAATGGCAGTGTAATAAAACGATTCAATTAAAACTGGTGCTAGGAATTGTATTTTTGACTGTGATAGACGCAGTCGTTAACAGAAAAAAATAGAAGTGTAAGTTGATTAACTCATGGACGGCCATGTTTTCGTGGAGTATTTGATTATGGTTGTTATTTTGTCCATTGCCTATTTTGAAAGTATGCTTATAGCATTGTGATTATTTGGACTTAACAAAATCGTTATGTCGTTACCTTAAATGTAGCTGACCTTGTAGGCTATATCTAGCTTCTGTTGTTGTTGGCTAATGACGGTAATAGAGATTTTAACTAATATTTCGGATATAGCCAATGTTGATAACGGTGTTTTCGTGCTGTTAATTATATTGAATCCAGTAGATTTAAATATCCTAATGTGTTTTGTTAATGATCGCTGGAGGAAGATACCTGGAAACGATAACAGTGTACGAAACTAATTAGTATTTATTCTGATAGATGAGTATGTAATTTTAATGGTAGTAGTGTTTGTTTAAAGCTTATTTAGGTAAGAACTGGAAACATTTTATATTTCTAATGATGGCTGGTTGTGATTATGGTCGACCGTATTGTACCTATCCCGGCCTTCGTTTCGTGTATATTTTAGAGCTGCTATTGAGTTGTCATGTTAATGATTATTTAACGGAAAAGGCATGGGTGAGTTTTGTTGCGTGTAAATGAATGATACTTTGCTTTGAAGTCTGGGTCCGGTGTTATTGGAGGCATGAACAATTTTATGCGATTAATTGGGACATGCAATTGTTTACCGTCTGCCAATTCAATAACATGAATTATCATCTACTTTAGCAACTATAGTGAACGGCCCATCAAAGGCTTGATTGAGTGAGGGACACTGATTTTTTGGTGTATATATCCTCTTGAGAAGGATTTTGGTTCCTGGTAGAAATACAGTTAGCAGTTTTCTAGCTTCGGATATTGATTTAAGCGTTTCATACACTTCTTGTTTTCGTAAGAGAACAAGTCGTCTTTGTTCATTCAGCTTTTCGAGGTGTTCCTCATTGCCTGTGGGGTTGTTGTAAGTCGAATTGAGGATGGCGTCAACGGGAAACCTATCTTCAACACCGTAAAGAATTTGGAATGGACTTCAAGTTGAAATTGTAGGTGGTGCTTTGTTAATTGATGCAACCGCTGTTTGCAAATGTAATGACCAGTCCTTATGTTCCTCGCGTGTTAAGAATTTGAGAGCAGCCTGTAGTTGTGCGATTCGTTGCTCAGCATTTCCTAAAGTTTCATGTCTAGCCGGGAGGGCATAATGGATTGTAATCCCTAAAGACTAAAAACGATCTGGACATTGCCGAGGTGTGCGAAGATTGTTTGTCTAGATATACTAAAGATGGAGTGGAGAATGGTATTATAATGTGATGCATTATAAAATCAATAAATTCTTGGGATGTAGTTGAGCGAACGGGTCGGGCTATTGTCAATCCAGTTAAATGTTCAATTGCTACATACAAATGTGTGAAGTTTTCCGGGGACGGAATCGGCTTGCCACACATATCAATACTCCATGTTGAGAATAGGCTGGAAGCAGGTATTCTCAAAGTGTGGGGCTTCGGTGGTGTGAAATCTCTCTTGAATAAGCCACACTTTAAAAAGTTCTTTATTTTTGTCACTAACCAAGAATGCAGTTTGGGAACAAAATAGCGTGAGCGAAATAGTAGTTTCATTTTTGTGGACCCAGGGTGTGTGTGGGACTTAGCGTGCAGTTCGTGGAACACGACGTCACGTAAGGAAGAGGGTAAGCACAACACCATACGTGGCGAAGTGTAGGAAGGGAAAACACGGTAAAGTACATCCTTTAGGAGTCTATATTGCCTTTGCCATATTTCATGTTTAGGATGTTTCCTGTTGTCGGTTTGCAAGACGTGAATGATGCTAGAAAAGAAAGGCCCTTTGATGGTCTGCGATATCTGTAGTTGAATCGACAGACAAGAGTAATGGCAATGGTCTTCCTTCCACTGTAATTTGAATGGCCTCGTCATCTAAGGCAATAGGGGATCTGCTCAAAAGATCTGATATCGTGTTCTTTTTTCCCGGTATGTAAACTATATTAAAGGAGAAACAATTCACGTATTCGAGATACCGCATTTTTGGCGACATTTTAGCGTGTCTAACGGCCTTTAGAGACTGCTTCTGTCATCAATGTAAAGGTCTCACCTATATGATATTTTGAAAACTTGGTGAGAGCGTAGTAAATTGCAAATAATTCTTGGCAATATATGGGGTGGGGGTTGACTCTGGGAGTGTGAAGCCTGCTGATGTAATGAACTGGTCGCCATTGTTTTTCGCCTATTTTCCTCTGTAAAAGGCAGGCGTCGACGCCTATGGAAGATGCGTCTGTCATTACCAGATGTTTCTTATTGTCAGTAGAATATATTGTAAGGAGTGGTTCCGACGTCATGGCTGTCATCATCATATTAAATGCATGCAGCCTTTCTTCGTTCAAAACAAGTTTTCGTGGATTCCCTCTAAGCGCTTGGTAAAGGGGAGCTAATGTGATAGAAATGTTTGGGAAAAAGTTCCTATAGAAGTTGATTGCTGCAAGCTATGATCGAAGTTGCTTTATGGTTATGTGTTTGGGAATTTCTAAAAGAGCTTTAATCTTTTCTGGATTTGGGCGCACTGTACCTTTCGAAACCACAAAACCTAGGCAATTTATTGTTGTTTGACCTAAACTACTTTTTTCCAAATTGAAAAGGAGAGGGTGAGCCTCCGCAGTACTTGTGTGAGGGCGTCATTGATTTCTGTTAATGGTGAACCAAGTATATACGCGTCATCGAGATAGAACGTGACGTTTTTTGGACATATGTTTTAAACGATGTGTATATGGACGCGCTGTAAGTTGATGGCACTGTTAGTTTCTCCTTGGGGCATTACTGTTAGCTCAAAGTGATTATGGGGAAGATCCAAGTCACGTGTGGAAAATGCAGTTGCGGGAATATCATCTGGATGGAGTTTTAATTGGTAGAAACTTGATTTTAAATCTAATGTACGTGGCATTCGCCATTCTGTCAATAACATTTGAGATAGGAGAAAAAGGATCCGAAATGGACGTAGTTCTTTTATTGCATTCTCTTAACGCCAAGACAATCCTAATTTGATCCGGATTATGTGGTTTAGATACCGCCAAAATGTTATTGCGGTATGGAGAATCGCTTGGCTGAATGATACCTTGATTCAGGAAAGAGATAATTTCCTTTCTTACTTTCGGGCGTAAACGATGGGAAATAGTAAACTGACGGTTCTGGTATGGAGTTTTGTCGTTTAGGTTAAGACTGGCTTGGTATGTTTGAATTTGACTGAAATCGTTTTTGGACCAATTAAAAACTGTTGCGTGATTTGTTAGAATGCTACGTAACTTTGTTTCTTCCGTCTGGGGCAAATTGTTGTTTATAACGAATTTTGACGGATCAATACGATCACCTATAAGTTCAAGGCGGTTTTGTATATTTTGAAGCCTATACTCTTCCGTAGGAGTGTACAACTTCCTAATGGAATATAGGGGAAATGCTTTTTCTGGTATATACTTGTTTGCAATTGCCATAGGCATGTCTGACTGAATTCTAACATATCGATTTGATGTATTAACTATTGCTAAACATGGGTATCTGATATTGCGTGCGCCATATAGATCCCTCGTATTTTAAACAAAGGTGAATGTATATGCACTGTTGAGACGGAACCTCGTAGGGGTAGAAAAAGAGGGAGAAATCTCAACGAATGTGGTGGTAATTTTAGTTCTGTTTTGCTAGCAATGTTAGTCCGCTAGCAATGTTTTTCCGCAAAACGTAGAAAAAAGGCAGTGACCTTGTGTACCTCTACTGTATCTCTGTAATTAGCTACAAGTGGTTTGTAACCTAGCCGTTTGAAAGAGAACCTATTTTCTTGGAAGTCTATTACAGCATGGTGTTGTTGCAAGAAATCGTTACCAATAAGAATGGGAAACTCTGCAAATGGAACGACATGAAAAACAACTGTTAATGGCTGCTGGTTTAAGTGAATTCGCAGTTACTCCATGAGTTAAATGCACAGGTTGGTTTGAAATGCCAGTAAGGGTGGTTGGGAGAGGAAAAGGACGAGCATCTGGTGCGAGTTGGTCTACTGGAAACAAAGATAATGTAGCGCCAGTCGATAATAAATCTATGCGCTTTCGAATTAATTAAACCAGTAATAGATGGCAAATGATTGTGTATTTGAAGCGGCACTGAAAGTTGATGTAGGGGCTACTTGCATACGAAGAATCTGCTGTTTCAAAATCTGCTTTTCCGTAGTAGAATGTGCTATTTTCTTGGTAGGGCTAGGAGTATTCAGAACCGTGGGTTCTGGTATGGTAGTGGAGGTGGGTGTCACCGCGTTTTGTGGCTTTGGTTCATGTACGTGAAGTGAGGTAGTTGTGTTTCTGTCACCCTCGATCTTCTTATCCTGTCCCAATGTTTCGTGGGGGAAAATTATTTTCCCCCTGAAAGCTCCGTAGTTTTTTGGACCGGAACTACTTTGCTGATAAAACGGGAATGGTGGGATGGCCGGAAAGTAAGGGTAATGTGGGGTAAACATTGACATAGGGGAGAAAGACGTACTGTAATTTTATGCGGCACTCTATTACTGTATGGCCTGAAAGAAGAACTTGATCCCGAGGACGTACTTATGTAGGACGATCTATCGTCGGAACTTTTGTACCATTGATCGGTACCTGATGATGATCGCGATATATGCCTTTGTTGGCTTCTGTAACGTTGTCTTGAATCACGATTTTGAAACCCTTGACTGGATTTTGATCGTCGCAGATCCGAAAAATTTACATAATTTCGCGGGTGCGGGGATGGTGAGCGCTGTCTGTAATAATTTTCTTCCTTAGGAGGAAGATGGTGGATAGGGCAAATACATGCGGGAGAAGTTGACCTGGACGATTGTGGTGTGCTTTGGTAGTTATGGGTAAATTGAGTTGTAGCAGAGGGCTGGGAAAATGCGTTGTGGGGACAAGACTGTTTTGTGGAGGGTGAGCGCGACACTGGTCATGGCGGAGTTGTTGCAAGAGCAACTTGTGAGTTGGTTGCAGAGTTCATATGAGTATTTAACAGCAACTGCAACTGTTCAAGGCGACTCGTTATGTCGGTTACAGAGTGAGGAGAAATCGGTGTTTTTGGCTGACCGTGGCTCTTAAACTGACTGTGCTTGACTGCGTTCTCGTACCATAGATTCAGCACGCTCTTGTGTTGTTGCTTTCTCAATTAATTCCGCAAATGTAGCAATTGATTGCTGCGCGAAATGGTAGATACCCTGTTGCTGCATGCCGGAGATTGCGTCAGTCAGAAAATTTCATGGTTCGGCTCATAACGATCTGCTAAAAATTTCTTTTCATAAAGGTAATGCGTTAACGGCTCGTTCTGACCTTGTTGGCCGGAGTGATAACGGATAGCAGCAGAAGTTGGGTTCCGATTAGGACCGAAATTGTCGGCAATTCGCTTCCTTAATTCCTACCATGACAGCGTGATCAGCGTGTCCTTATGTGTATCAAAGTAGCACCGTCGGGGACCCGTGAGGCAGAGCGGAAAAATTTCCTTCTTTCGGGTCTCATTCCAATTGCTAATTGCTGCACTACGTTCGATATTAGTAAGAAAAGTTCTACATTGTCTGTGGGAGATGCAGAGAAGATTTCCGGAACAACACTGTGAATAACTGTAGTTGGATCGGGTGGTGGAGGTGTTCTGTTATTTTCGCGACATGTTTAGGCCAATATCAGTATGACCCAAAATTGGAAAGTAATCATTTACAAAGTTGTATATGGTGGTACAAGCGTCAAAGGCAAATCTGAAATCAAATCAGCACTGATGAGTATTCCTACTAAGACCTATGTTTCGCCGGGGATCCATGTACAGTTAATTTGTTACTCTCTTTTTTGTATCTGCGGATCACACTTTTATTGCTCCGCCCATCAATATGAATTTTGTTATTATGCTTCGCGCAGAGACCATACCGTCTCAGACAGAATACTTCTAGCGCTGATTAAATATGAATTACAATGATAGTTACCAGTAGAATAGATTAAGTAAAAAAGGCTTGAAAGAAACTAAGCAGCAAATGTGCCTAAGTTGACTTACGCGAATGATGCCATCCTAGATGCAGTGTCACTCTGTCTCGCTGCCTCTGCTCGAATGCTGAATGCTCTCGGGGTATTCAAGAATGGTGTTATATACTGAACTAGCTTAGTCGTGGGTCACGTCGAAAAACACTTAGTAGCCTCATTTAAGACCAACTACCAGTGTCTACGTAAATAACTAGGATATTAAATCATGTATAGTCCTTTTGCGTGACACTGGGTCATTAGCTTGCCAAAAGATATTTTAATCCTCACCAAATGCACTTTGAATAGTTCTGTTTTTTTTTAACATGAAGATATATTCTCAGAAGGTAACCTTCCATCGAAGTTCTATAATTCTGGTTTGATATTTCACAATAAAATATATGCAGTAAAAGCAAATTAAAATGCATAAATGCTTTATATGACAGTTAAACACACCATCCCTAGAGAAGGTCGCCTCGTCAGTGAAGAGTATCAGTTGAAGAAATGCAGGATCCTCTGCACAGCGCTGAAGTATCCACTGACAGAAGTCTACACGTGGCGCAAAATCGGCTGGACCAAGACTTGGAACTCGCGCAATATGCAAGTGTTCTTGGTGGAGAACCCTCCAAACAGTGGTACTGCTTCCCCTCAAGTTACGTGCTATGCGTCGGATACTCGTGGAAGGATCCCGTTCCACTCGTCGAAGCACATCCTCTTCAAACTGCGGGGTTCGTACGCGTCTCGGAGTACCACAGTCGATTCTGTTGACGGTGACGGTACCTCTCTCCCTAAGCCGACGTTCTAGTCTGACAAAGATAGTACGTGACGATACTCGACGATGTGGAAAGCGCTCGGCGCAAAGAAGACCCGCACGCCTTCCATGGCGATGAGCTTCGCCATAAATTAATAGCATTTCTGCATACTCATCAAACGTGAACTCGGCCACTGCATTAAACTGCACGATCAGATCACGAGAGACTGTTCTCTGGCCCCGACCACAAAGCAAACTGTTGTACGGTGGAGAAGATTGTACTGATAAGTGTACGTCACGTTATGTGCAGGGGCTCGCAGCGTGAACGTCATACACGTCAGTTGGAAAGCCATGTGAAAATGCTTGTTTTTGTTGAACCAATTTGCTGCGCTTGTTGATAGATACACATTCTGGTAAAATGGGATACGAAGTCAGAACCAGGATTGGACATGTGAAGCACTCGCTTCCTGCAATGCACAAAAGTGTTGTATTGTCTGCTTCTTTTTTCGATTATGTTACGTCGAACACACACACATTCCACTATGAACAACAAAAATGGCAAATTGTGGTTTTGGCTCAGCTGTGATGATTACTGCGTGTCTTGTGACAACCTTGAATGATAAGGCTCGTATGGTTCAGTCTTCATTGTGCCATCATGTTGTTTCCGGTCGACAAGCATTCATAAATAGAAATAGTCCAATACTTCATGCATTCATATTAATATCTTCCACGATCTGCACATGTGACACAATGCGTGCGTGCGTGAATTGTTATTAACGTCCTAAACGAGCTAAAGAGCTTCTAAGGACGGGACCTACAGCTTTACGTGGGTTCCGACCCACATGCGCCCCCACCGGGAATCTAACCCGGGACCCCTTTGTTAGACGGAAGCGAGCGTTACCACTCACCCACAGGGGACACGTGCAACAATGAGTGGCATATCTCAAGCTTCGACATTCGTTTCAAAATTGTACAAAACCGCATTCTGTCTTGGCCCTCTTCACTCGTTCTTTGAACTCGGGATTTAACAATTACGTTCGGTCATACCCTAGGCACACTCTCGGAACCAGAAACACACTTCGAAACTACATACTACTGTATTTGTTATTTATAGCCATTACGTATATGAAGCTCCGGTCGGGATAGATAAGGGCCCACGATTTGGAAAGCAACGGCCCTGGCCTTACAGAAGGTATCTCAGCAATTGTCTGGTGAGAATGACCTACACCAGTGAAACTTTCCGTCACGATGTTCGGTCGCAGTAGAGTTCGGACACACATACCGCGTGGCAGGCAGACACATAAAGTGCTTCATTCATTTTGCATGTCACTCAATGACGTTCTCTGTTAATGCAGATAGCGTACATCGCAAACACAAATACCACATGCCTGTCTTGAATGATATGTGTGACTTTTTTCCATAGAATGTACTTAGGACAGTCTACTGTAAATGTGTTTCACGTACACCCAGTAGAGTTGCAGAAAGCAAAGAGTTTAGCTGCATGGTTTGAATGGATGCCAGTTTTCCGAGCAACCCAGAGTGGTTTGGTAACAAACTTTGATTATTATGTAACATGAATAGAGTCCAGTCACATTTTGCACAATGATTCTCGTCTTAATACTACTAGTATCATTTGTTACTCACACAGATCAATAATAAGATTACGTTTTGTACTGCTTTTGCGTGTTTCACATGTACGTAGAACCCTCAGCAAACCAACTATCTTTCATGTGACATTTCAAAAACGTTATACACTTGCAACTTGTTTACTGGTAGTTATGCAACCACTCATCGCAAACCCACAATTCTCCATATCTTTGATTCTGTTTGCACTATCGAAGTGGCACAGACGAATTCTACTTTAATATTACATACTCTTTCCTTTCCAGCTCATTTTCACCGATCTTTATTTGCAAACATAAGCGGTAATCCCTCACTTCCTTTGGGGAATCCCTTGCACAATTGTTCTGGAGTTTTGATTTTGATATTTTTGGATACAACGCATATGACTTTGTTTATGAAATTCCACGCCGTCTGTGTCACGGCCATTCGTCTTTGTGCTATAGCGTCTCAAAGTTCCGTGCCGCCAAATTTCCCACGCCCATAACTCGTAAAGGACGCAGCTTTGCGATTTGTGTCCATATAGTTTTTTGTTCGTTTTGATGCCTACTTTCAACTCCCAAACGCTGTCATAGGAATTACGGAACACCCTGTATATATAATACACAGCCATATTCAATCCACTACTGGATGAGGCCTCTCCCGGAGGAAGGAGGTGGTCTACTGCTCCCACGCTGACCAGACGTGTTGGGAGAGGAGAGCCGAAGCTCTCAACTGTGATCGCTACCTCTTGATTCAGGTAGCTCCCCAATTGGCCTCACGACGCTGGGTGGACGCCGCACAGACAACACCATCTGGAGTACTGCAACGGTCACCCGTCCAAGCACTGATCAGGCCCAGAGCGGCTTGACTTCGGTGATCTTACGGAACCCGGTAGACCAGCTCGGCTAGGGCGTTGCC
>JAGDQP010017416.1:872-38577 GCA_022664845.1 Lepisma saccharinum | reverse complement strand
CCTTCCTAATAAACCTCCCCCACAAATATCACACTTACTTTTAAGGATTTAAACACTCGGAAATTTCACTTTAAACATCCCTTCACATCTTGCTGGGCACGGCTGATATTTTGTTCAATAACTGCTATAATTTACCACCGATAAGATCCAAAATTATGAAGAAACGTTGGATTTCACACGCAATATAATTTAGTGGCACTACCGAAGACCCGCCATATTGCCAATATCCCGAATATCCATTCTTTCTGCATTTGAGTTTTGCTTGCAACATTGTAAACAGTTATGTCTGTATTGTTTACTCGATTTACATACAAGACAATTATTGAATTTTCAGTATTGATTGATTTACAAATAAATATTTACATTTTATACCTGATGTAAAATACCTCTTTGATAATTATTTATCTGACCTTGTCATATTATTAAAACATTAGGAGTTGCATTCCAAGTTTGGCTTCTACCATTTACGAATCATTAGTTATTCTGTTTCCTTTTCTCTAATAGCTCGAACCATGAGTTTATGGCCACAATTGTTTTACTAAAATACCATATCAAACAAATAGTTCAATTTACCATCTTCCATAAACAAGAAAATCATAGTAACAAACCAAAAGTTCCATTTAACGTCTTTAATCACGTCAATAGTTACTAATTACTTTTGTTGCGCAAAAGTAAGGACACACCTAAAGTCAAGATTTAACTAGAACAAATAGAACAAATAAAATAGCCGGCCGGGTGGCCGAGCGGTGTGCGGCGGTAGGCAATCGGTTCAAAGGTCCCGGGTTCTAGTCCCTGCAGGGGCAGGGTGTGGATTTTAACAGCTAAAGGCGAATCGGGACGGACCGTACTAGACCGGCCCATATAAAAATAAAGTTTACCGAAGTTTTGACACACGAAGTTTTTAAGTTAATTCGTTACAGTCTCTTTTATTGTGTAAAAGTCTGTACAAGAAAAGTAAGTCATTTAATGTTCGTCTTTGTTGACGTTTCTGAAATGTAAAGTTATCACTTAAATTGTTGCAAGATTCGCATTTCGGGTAGAAACCGTAAAAAATTACTTTGTACGTGTTTGATATTCTGACAACTTACTTTCATAGAGGTATTCCATATAAATGAGCCATATTCAAGTTTGGACCGAACATAGGAATAGTAAAGACTTTTCTATTAATTCTGTTGATTTAAAGCCTCGTGTAAACAAGAGGAAAATGCACTTCGCTGAGCTGTGAAAATATTTCTGCTCCCTTTCGTCTAAAGGTATTCGTATAATGAACTATTGGATGATGTTAACTCACAGCGAAAGGCCGTGTTTGCTTATGTGTGGAACCGCACGAGAACCATCATCGGTAGACACAAATGCATTATGGTAAAAAGCTGGAAGAAATTCGAAGCTGGTCTATATTATGTAGGGATCGCTTCTCTAGCTGTATCAACTACTTTTATTTATTCTGCTCGCGATTTAATCTGGCCATGATATTGTTAAAGTAATAAAGAATATTATACAACGTACGTGTTAATTAGTAAAGGAAGGGGTCAAGATGAAAATCATTTTAGTTTTTTTTTTTTTTTTCGTTAGAAGGACTTTGTTTAGAACTAACAACATACGATACCAGTTCTCTCAACTTTTTATGCAACACTCTTTTGTTTACATTATATATATAATTATGCATCTCTCTGAAGTGTTTTCGTGCTTCATAAGAAAAAAAAACTAAGGTGCTGCTACAAATCAGATATTTGTAATAATGCAAATGCTCAACAAGAAATATTGAAAAATTACTTTGCGCAACATATTTTTCAAACAATTGGATTATACTTTGCCATATTAAAGATAACATTGTTGTTGTTATAAACTAAATTATGTTTGAAGAATTTGTTTAAAGGATTTTTTTTAAACAATTGTGTATGTAATTATGGTCTTGCATAAATTAATGTCGATCTACGTGTTAAGACCAAGAGAAAATCGTTGCTCATACTCGTCTGGTATTGGACTCAACATATATTATCAGAGTCAGTATAGCCAGTCTTTTGCGAAACCTTCTTCTGTCAATATCCCGCACAATCTTCTGACTCTTGTCCTCAGGATTTGCAGACCAGACTTATCTTAGCCCAGGGTATTCTTTTCCACGACATTGGTAGAGCACTTGCGTGCATCCTCTTCCCCTACTTAAACCGGGTCCACACTTCACAGCAATCAGCGCACAGAGACTGATCATCTTACGTTACATCCTATCATCATTACCATAACTAGTATAGTACTTACATCAGGAAAGCATATCAATCTACCTCAGCAAATACCAACACAAACGTACGCATCAATTGAAACAATACCACGTCATAGCTGCAGTCAGGTAACATCACATCATTGATCACGATGTAGATCATCACAAAACATCAGATCACTACGTTTTCCACCGTCATCACCACCAGCGAAATGCACCCATACTGTAAGTGACTCATTCTGTAGACTAACCCAACTTCACTAATCATAAAGACAAGGTAACATCAACGTTTCATTCCTTTTTCGTGACCAACTTCGAACCAACGTTTCAGAATCCAAAGCATCTTTTTATACAGATCACAAAGTACCTTCCATGCTCACAGATCACCTAAATTCTTCCTACACAAAATGGGATGATGAATAAGCCCATAACAGACCTCTTGCAACTATCATTAGTAACAAGGCCAGCTTTTAAATTTTCGAGACAAACGTTAATCTGACAAAACTAACTATGAAGACCATTAGACAACAGCCACCTCCACGCAAAGCACCAAACCTTGTCAGTTGTGATCAGATGCGTAAATTCAAACTACACGGGTGAGAAAGTCACAGAGAACTCAAAGCGGAAGGCCACGAAATTGTCAAATGTGTACACATCGTAAATAACAACGGAGCATTAAAAATGATACGCATACTCACACAATTTACAGGAAACCATAGCCCACCTACTGGAAACAGGCACGTACATATATAAGCGAATTTATGAAGTAGAACTGCTCCACCACAGGATATAAGGCGCGAAAAGTGACAGTAGTATAACCCTCATACAATGGGAAATGCACAAACCAAATCAAATGCGTGTACTGTTCAGACCTTCACTCCACTAAGAACTGTACAAACAATCAGGCTCCACGTTCCAAAAACCACATTCGACATACAGTTACCGTTGCAAACAAAGATCACCTCTTCTAGAGACAAGACCTGAGCTTGTGGTACCATTAGTCACCCGTGGGACTTATAGGCAATCCAAACCATCAAATGTAACCATACACGAACACATCAATATCCAGCAACTTCTCAACTTCACCACACTCACGTTTAAAAACATCCAACCATTCCAGAGGCCTCACATATTGCAACACGTACAATTAGACGCTAAGACAGTATTCCATGTACAATTCTAAGCTAGGTACAATATATTAATTTTCATAGCAACGCTCTCGAAACCGAAGTCTAACCTCTGGCTAATATATATCATGGTCGAGGTCGAGTGCACATACTATGTCAGATACCTCTTCTAAAGGTTCAAATAAAGATGTACCTAACATATATTCTGAGGAAGAATATCCTTCACTTCAATCTAATGATACCGATACTGACTCCAAATCTGAAATGGAACATGATGGTTATTCTTTTCCCAAAAAGGTTAACAAAAAGAAAAGTCACAATAGCCCTAAACAAATCAATATTACAAATAGATTTGACCCATTAGCAGAAGATAATACAACCAAAACAAACACGGAACCAGTACCTCCAAAACAACCTCCAATTTACATATATGAAATCAAAAACAAATATAACTTCAGTCAAACTCTTGCCAATATCTGCAAAGAGCAAGTTCACATCAAGGAAACTAATGATTCCATCAAATTCCAAACCACCTCTGCCACTGATTATGACAAAATCATAGCCTATTGCCAGCAAACTAAACTACACTATGCAACAGAAATTCCAAAAAAGGACAGACCACTGAAGGTTGTCATATGAAAACTACCTATAGATACACTAACCCAGGATATCTATCAAGATCTTGTAGATCAAAACATACCAGTAATCACAGTTACTCAAATGCATGGTAAAGATAAGGACACTCAAGAGAGGATTCCCTATCCTTTATTCCTGGCGTCGCTTCACAAAGAACACAATGTAAATGATATCTTTAAACTAAAATACCTGCTCAGCTACACAGTACTAATTGAACCTTACAAAGCTCCAGCAATATTACAATGTTTTAAATGTCAAAAAATAGGTCATTCCAGCACATCTTGTTTCAACACACCAAAATGCGTCAAATGTGTTGAAGGACACCTTGCCAAAGATTGTCCCAAGAAAACGAGGGACACACCTGCCAAATGTGCAAACTGTGGAGGTGACCATCCTGCAAACTATCGAGGTTGCAAAACTCTACAAGCAGCACTCAATCGCAATAATAACTCCACAAATTCAAATCAAAAGGCAGCCACTACTACTACAAAAACTCCAACAGGTAATGCAACTACCAATTCTTCAACTTATGCAAACAAAATATCCCAGAAAACAGAGCGCAACACAATCAACAAGATCTCAAACAAAAAGACTGAGGACACTCCTGCTGAAACTGAAACCACTCCATCATTTTCGGACTTCTTCTCAACCATAAAAGACATTTACAACCTCTTCACAGGCTTAAATAAATCCAACATAATTCTGAAACTCAAACAAGGTCTCATAAGATATCAATCCGCCAAATCATTTGATGAGAAAATACAAATCATTGCCGAAGTCTTTTTCTCTATGATTGATGATGGCACACAATCATAAAGCAGCTACAAGAAATATTCGATTAGCATTCTGGAATGCAGACGAAATACTATTACAAACTGAACAATTCAAATACTTCCTTCGAGAACATAAAATTGATATCCTGCTACTTCAAGAAAGCCATCTACATCCTCATAACAAGTAGAAAATACATAATTATCAAATACTACGCACAGATCGTCTTGAAATCAAAGGAGGCACTGCCATATTATACAAACCACACATACCTCTACAATCTATAGATCTACCTGAACTTCAAACTCTTGAAGCCACTGGAGCTAAATTAGAGACGCCTGACTCTCCAATAATATTCATCTCCGCTTATAAAAAACCTAATACACCAATACAGACTGAAGATATCAGAAAACTATGTTGACTTGGTAAAAGGATAATCATTGCTGGTGATCTCAACTGCAAGCATCCTTTTTGGAACTCACGAATGTCAAATCAGTCTGGAAAAATTTTATACAGAGATCTCAAATCCTTAGATGTAACGCCAATCGCAACACCAGATCCTACTTGCTTCCCACATAATGGAGCGCGACCAGACATTTTAGACATCGCACTCATCAAAGGATTGCACATTTCTGACGGGCCTTTCACTGTTCATGCTCTGGCCTCTGACCATATCCCAATAAGAATTGACATACATCAACTAAATTTACAATCTCCACCATCATTACCTCCAACTTATTCTGTAAACTGGGATCAATACAAACGTATAATTACCGATACCACCAATACGCAAATCAAACTTAACACTCTCACTGAAATAAACAATGCTGTAAATTTAATCACAGCCAATATTAAATCTGCAATACGCATCTCTACCAGTAAAAGCACGTCCATAAACAACACTACAGACTCAACTACCCCAGCGCAACTTCGCACACATTTTCTCATAATGCTCAAACGCTGGGCACGGAAAAAATGGCAGATCACTCGAGATCCAAGATGGAAAACTTTATGGAACAACTTCAACATCAAAGTCAAAAAGAGGCTCAAAAGACAGCAGATACAGACATGGGAAGCAAAGCTCAAAACACTTCAGAAACCAAATCATGAATTTTGGAAACTGGCTCGCTACTTCTCCAAACCTCACAATACAAAAGCAATTCATCCACTACATGGACCAAAAGGACTGGCCTTTATTCCGGAAGACAAAGCTCAACTTTTTGCCGACCAACTCGAAAATCAATTTGACCTAAATCCAGAACCATATCATGAGGATACAATTCAACTTGTTAATAATCATATCAACAATGCTCCACTAGACAATCTGTTTGATCCATCTGACCTCTGCACTCCTAGAGAAGTGCAAAAAATAATTAAAATTCTTCGAGGTCGCAGTGCCTCCGGACCTGACCAAATACCGCCTGCAGCATTTAAAAATGCTCCAAGAAAATTACTTGTCCAGCTGGCAAGACTATTCAATGCATTACTTGCACAATGTCACTTTCCAGATGAGTGGAAACTTGCTAAGGTTGTTCTAATACCCAAAACAGGCAAAGATCACAAATTTCCAGTCAACCATAGACCTATCAGCCTACTCACTACACTAAGTAAAATATATGAACGTATTATTCATAAACGTCTGCAAACTCATATAGATTCTCATGAAATCCGCCTCATCAGTTTGGCTTCAGAAAAGGATTTGACACCACTGCTCAATTAGTTCGAATTATTGAATATCTGACACTCCAGTTTAATGCTAAGAAACATACTTTTGGAATATTTTTGGACTCTTCAAAAGCCTTTGATAAAGTTTGGCATGATGGACTTGTCTACAAGCTCAAGCAACAAAATTTCCCACATTACCTAATACGACTAGTGCAAAATTACCTTAGCAACAGAAAATACTTTGTATATCATTTGGGATCAACATCTTCACTCAGACAAATCCTTTCTGGTGTTCCTCAGGGCTCTGTATTAGGACCACTACTTTTCAATCTTTATACTGCTGATATTCCAACTACACCCCAAACACTAATAGCTACTTTTGCGGACGACATAGCTATATTTGCATCTGACAAACACCTCCGATATGCACAACAATTTGCTCAACTTCACTTACAACAGCTTGAGGATTGGACAACTAAATGGAGGATCAAATTAAACCCTGATAAAACATACGTAGTTCCTTTCACACGTAGAAGACTTCGTGAAGCTCAACAATTCACGTTATTTGATAATCAATTAAATTATTCAAATTATGCCCGATATCTAGGAGTTGACTTGGACCGTAAGCTCACCTTTCGACAACATTTGCAATCGACAGCTAAAACAGCCACAATGAGAGTAATCGCACTATATCCACTTCTACACAGTTCTGTTTTCTCCATAGAAACACGTTTGCACAACTACTTCATGATGGTCCGCTCATTTCTAACATATGCTGCACCTGCATGGAAACACGCTGCGCCAACTCATCGACAGCTTTTACAACGAGTTCAAAATCGGACTGCTCGCATTATCACTGGTCACACACGTGACACAAAAATACAACAACTACATGAAGATCTTGATCTACCATATCTATCTGAATTCATCAATCAACTAACTGTATCTTTCTGGCATCGCATTCAAAACTCGCTGCATGACTCCATAAACCAAATTGGAACAGCCAATCCACCACGACTCACACATCGAATGCCGCACCCACCACCAAATTAATCATATCTTATTCAACTCCAATTGACTTATACAAGTACGCAAACAGTAAGCTGAACCTCCAACTATGTGATTAAGTAACTCAAGCAACAGAAGACAATTCCATCTCCCCTTTTCCTCTTCCCTGCCCCCTTTTTCCCTCCTAAAATCCTCTCAAACATAATTTTAATATCTAACTTCAAATCATGATAATTAGGATTGCGACAGTTGCATCCTAATTTTTTTATTACATATACTTCAAACAACGTTTAGACAATTAATCAACGCCAATGGAAGGCATTGTCTAGTACGGCATCATGAAGTACATGTGCAGACGTGTTTCTATGGAGAAAACAGAACTGTGTAGCAGTGGATATAGTGCAATTACTCTCATTATGGCTGTTTTAGCTGTCGATTGCAAATGTTGTCGAAAGGTGAGCTTACGGTCCAAGTTAACTCCTAGATATCTGGCATAATTTAAGTAATTTAGTTGGTTATCAAATAACGTGAATTGTTGAGCTTCATGAAGTCTTCTACGTGTGAAAGGAACTACGTATGTTTTATCAGGGTTTAATTTGATCCTCCATTTAGTTGTCCAATCCTCAAGCTGTTGTAAGTGAAGTTGAGGGCAGTAATCTGTCTTTCATAATATACGATCATTTAGTCAACAAAAACTCCTGTTTCAACATCTGCTCATTACAAACATGCTAACACATCATTTTTAATATGATATACTTCAAATCGAAGGATCAATGCTCCTCCATTCCAGGTTTCAAAATTGAAGACCTGAATTGAAAAACATCCCAAGTGTACCGGAGTATAAACAGTTCAAGGTCTTCGTATGCTATCCTATTCAGAGGAAATTATTTTGTGTTAAAAATGGTTTCTGTGGTGCAATTAGGATGTAATATTTTTGCAAGTGGATATAGACTTTGGAACATAGATACCAACGAACAGAAAAAATGTAAATACAAAAAAAAGTGGACTTAAGATGTTTTTCAATTCACCTCTTCAATGAAACAATGGTCTCCTCGTGCAAACAGTGGGGTGGCAATATGATTTTCTCCCACAGTTGAACACCGTCAGTATACAGCTTCGATAGATCACCTGCCAGAATATCTCATAGTAACTTTATATTATAAGCAATACTATGTTACAGTAACCACAATCTGCATTGCCCAAATCACCCTATAGCGCTTAACTTCTTTCAATTATAGCCAACAACTTCACGACACACATCATAATGGCAAACATTAATATTCAAAGTCACTCTGACCATCTGAAAAAACAATTTCATAATATTATAACAATATATGGGCCTAAGGTCCGAAAACGTCCACCGTTCACCCCTGCAACTTCCACAATAAACTAAATCTACTTTGCAATCTATACACGAGATGCTCACATCAGGATTTAAACAAGTCTTGGGTTGCTGGGGTTCTTTATGGCTTGTATACACTTAAAAATAGTACTCTATATAGTACTAAAATCTATATTAGTAAGCATGTATTTAAATTAATAAAGCTGTAACACAATAATACAAACTAAGAATAATAATAATAAACTACCATAAACATATACAACAACAATAAGAATTACTCTAGGTAATGGCTGTAATAATATTTCATTTATTTTTATCTTCACCCCAATTAATAATAATAATACCTGCATGTTAAATATTATTTCCAATTCGAGTATATTCTTTATTGTCAAATAATATTTATTAATATCACCAGCATAAAATAAGAAAGCACTAAATAAATTATCATATACATATAATATCATAACAACAAATGCAACAGACACCATACAAAATCTTCCTAAACCCACTCACTCAGAATCAAATACAACATAGGACATTGTAATCACTTCGGCCAACATATCACATAAATGCAATATACACGCTCTTTATTCCTTAGACTCTGAACATGTTGGGACAAAGGAAAACTTGAGCGAATATCGGATTTATATCTCTCAAAATTTTGATGATCTCAGATCCATCGACTCGGAGGTAGACTTACATCATACGTTAAAAAATATGACCACAACCATCAACGCACCATCTGAACTCTATACTCCAAAATCGAACCATCTACAATACAAACTTATATTACCCTGCAACATCTAGCCATAGTAGAACATTCCTGACAGTTTTTCAGAGACTATCAGAGAACAGGTTACATAGACTCATTACGTAATCACAGACAGCTACCGCGAACCGTACGCAATTCAGTCAAGGCGTTGGGTGAAAACGTAACTCTAGCAGAAACCTTACATCGAAATACTAGCGACGATTCAGCACTCCCATTGGCAAGAACTCAAAATTACCATATCCCCCTCGTACATAATGTTCCAGTACACAGAAATGAAGAAAAAGCGCATGTCTTTGCTATGCACCTACAGGAAATTTCCACGCTATTTCCTGAAGACCACCATTCTCGATATCATCCTATCAATTGTGTTAATTTTGCATCACCACATCTGTAATCCAATTCGAATCATCATCTACCAAATACACCTCTCACACCACCAGTGACAATAGATGAAATCAGTAACGTTCTCAAAAACAAACGAAGCTCCTGGAATGGACCAAATTTCATATCGGTTTATCAAAGAAGAACCATATGTAATATTTAATTTACTCGCTCTTATTTTCACCATCGTTCTTCTCTCAGGATGCATACGTTCGGATTGGAAATTGTCCGAAACCTTAATGTTCTTGAAACCTGGTAAGCCTTGAGAAGAAGTCACTTCCTATAGACCTATAAGACTGACTTCCATATATTGCAAAGACCTAGAACGCACAGTCGTGAAACATCTGCATCTATATATATCCGAACGTCAACTCCTATCAGTTCATAGGTGGTAGGAATACTAATGCTAAAATTTTAATTGCATTTTAATTGCATTTAATTGCATTCCATTTAGATCAGTTGCTAAATGAATCTATGTTTCCACTATATTGTAAATTTTAGGCATTTGTTCCATCAACTACTTGGAAAGAAAGCGTTCTTCCAACAATAGCCTCAAGCATTCTTTGCTTCAATTTCACATAATAATGTTTTACAGGAATAATGTTATTTCATATATAACTTTAACAGTGGATTTCTACAAACATTCCAGCATAGAACGACGTTTAATACGACCTATCTAACATATAGAAATTTCGAGTTTTAAAGATGGCAGTCATTAATATCACACTCCCGAAGAAGGAAGTTCCTTTCATCCGATATCAATTAAGAATCATTTAATGTCTTTAACGGTTTGTATTTTTTCTCCTTACTTTTAAACCTTTCTCAGGTCCTCTTGCTATTTTTTTAATCGTTCCAGCCATATGTACCTATTTACCAAGATTCAACAGAATGAGGCTCCACCTTGGTAGTGAGTGCTCCTTGTAAACTGTTTAAGCATGATTTAGAAATGCACAAGAAAACCCAGTAGAAATGCACGAGTAATTGTGTAAAAGAGATTAAAACAGTAGAAACCGAACAGAATAAAGAAGAATTAGCATAAGCAGAAATGTTTACCTCAATTTTATGATACATATTACACACATGTTGGAACATTGTTCTCTTTAACTTGAAATATCTGGAGTTGAATCACTGTCCAAAAGAAAAGAGATTGATCACGTTTCGGAATCGTTTTGAAGAAGGTTTGCTTCGCTCGTAGAGAATCGCTTCAACAACAAAGTAAACCTTTTCAGTAAAGATTAAAAAATAAAATAGGAAGATTGATCCGCTTTCTCCCACTGGGAAGTCATTGAATCCCTCAAGTGTTCAGCTATCTCCATGTTTGCCTCGCAAAATATTTCTTCTTTTCAAACAAACTTCCTTCTTGAAGTTCTGTGAAAACAGTATTTTTCCACAAAGGCGAACTTTCTGGATTCTTGTTACCATATTTCTTAACTGTCTGCCTCCAAACTGTTGAGAAAGCAGAGATCCCGAAATGATTATATGTAAATGCTTTATGTCATTTTTCTCTCCCTCTCTAACACATGCATATACGAACATAAAAATAGTTCTTTACTACGGAACCATGCGTACCAGAATGATTACTTACAGCGACGGGACTAATCGTTTATTAAATACTAAGTGTAATCAGGCTACTTCAAATAAAAGTGCCAGTAATTCTGAAGGCAATGATAAATGCTAGTTCAAACGCTCATGCCATCTATATGTATACACAAAATGTGCATGTAAGTGTTTGTTTATTTAGATTTGTAAAAGAAGTAGCAATGCTGAACATAAAACAATGAAGTCGTGAAGTGAACGGCAAAGATAAGAAAAGTCACATAGAGTGAGAAAAGTATGAAGAATGGGTACCTACTTGGTACCTCATAGTTATGATTCGCTACAGAGCTGATTATGTATATTTATTAAGATCAGTGCACTTCTAAAAATGCATTCTGACATAGTCCGTTAAAACACCACTTTTTTACCAGTCTTATAAATAAAAAATTTAGTGAAATATTTTTAACGAAAAACAAAATGTGTTTGTATTTGAGTGAGCCGTTACACTATTCATAAGAAGTTCAGCATACTGGTGATTATAACGAAGAGGATGTAATCAACTCTGATAACTTTACTATATCTTTGACGGACAAAGTTCCCACCTATCGTATGGCGAGGGGCACTTTCTTGAATTTCTACTGTACACGGAGGAAAAGTTTTGAAAATTCACTTGTAAATGAAAATGACGTACATTTGGTCCCCGTATGAAAATGGTGCCATTATCTGCCACTTTTGCTTAGAGATACACACACACACACACAAAAAGAGACTCAGAGAGAAAAAGAGAGAGAGATCTTGTTGTCTTCTGAGTTTCTTCCTGCATTATACTAACTTATATTTAATTTTCTTCTAGTTTGAGATCCTAATATTTGTTACTGTGCTGTTTCTTCGTTTCTTTTGTTTTCACCTCTGCTCTCAATGTCGTTACAAACTTCATTCTTTTTCCTCTTCCTATTTTATAAATCTTATTCTTCTTGTTGCATTATTTTCCTTAGAGCAAAGTTTTATAACATTTTATTTGTCTTTGATATCTGCTTCAATTTATTGTCTTTCTTACCGTTGTTCGTCTAATTTATGTACTTTCTGAAATGAATTTTTCAACTTTCTTAGTCCCTCTCTGTTTTGTTCTTGTTCACAAATAGGCTTTCTCATTCACTATATATATATATATATATATATATATATATATATATATATATCACTTACACTCACTCCCCCTCATACTCACACACAAAATCTTACTTGTTTCTTGATAGTTTTCCAATTCCTTCCAATTTGTTTTCCGTTCCGCGAAATTGATCTACTCTTTACGATTTGACAAATTTGTTTTTGCGACTTTCTTTGGCTTCGTTTTCATAACTTTGTTTCCTTTCTCCAAACCTATTTCGTTCAACATCTTGTATTTTAGACATTCATCAAACAATAACATTTATTTGTCTCAGTTGCCATAGATACAAACCATAACGAATTAAATTTCCGCTCTAATATTATTTAAATCACTACGTCATGATTATCAAGTACTTTCTTTCTAAAAGACCAATCTACAATTTTCTCTTTGGAATTTTAATATGTTAACGTGTTATTTGTAGAATTCAACTTATTATTTGTTTTTAAGAGTTACGATATTGTTATACTCTCCACGATCCTTAGATGCTGTCAAAATTTATTTACTTTTAATCAAATCAATTTACTTTCTTACAATTCACAAATAAATGATTTAGTAAGCGACCAGTGAGTGGGTCAGTGACTAAGTTGCTGACTTCTTATCAGTATTGGATTCGAGTCCTCTCACGGAATGCAAGATCGTTCACATCGAAATATTGTTGGAAATTGAAATCGATTGAACAAAATATGGTAGAAAATTGAATATAATTCAAATCGAAATATGATTTCAGATTAATATTTGATACTTGATTCTGGGATTTTCTAGATTTTTTTAAACTATCGATAGATCGAACAAAAAAAATATATTAAAAAATCGCACAGCCGTAATTGGATGGACATATTCTTCAGATTCCAATTTGCGTGTTAAATAAGTTGCTTATGTTTTATGTTCATTTGTTTTTTTACGTACCCTGAAAACGTTAAGGAACCTGTCTGAAAGAACACGCCAAGGATCCTGCGTGGAACGAGAGAAGAAACTTATACATAGATAATAAATTTTAAGCTCAAATAAAGCCTATGATGTACGTGGCTAAGAAGAAATTGACATATAATGATTTAGAAACTAAAAATAAGTAAACAATACGCCAACATGAAAGTGAGTGACCTCTTTATAATACCGACGAATATAAGCACCGACGAATTTTAGTCTCCTACTTACAATTCCAGTAGCGAAGGAGAGTAATATTAGTTTATATTATGTACGCTGAGCAAGTATAGCAAGCCCTGCATGTCTACTGTATCAGAGAGCTACTAGGAAGTTAGCATCGAAGGATTTAGACAGGAGAACATCCTGTTTTTGCTTTGGTAAACTAAGGACAATACTATCCTATTTTCTTGGTCAAGCGCCTATTGAATCGGAATTTGGATCGGCACTATGCGAAGTATGACGGAAGTCAGACTCCTACTGCCGGCCGTATTGATAGGTTTCTTTCAGCTTCACTGTACGAAAACCTGTATAAAAATAGACAAAGGCCTGAGATATACAGTCGGCTATGTCAGCGTGTTATTTGTCAGCGAAGTACGTAGAGGGAAATTAATGCTCAATTATACCCGCATCTGTTGGAGTACTGGGCACAAGTACACTGTTTTCTCCTCCCTACAAGCAAACAGGTAAGAGAGGTACTAATAAAAACTCACGAGATGCCAACGAATTTCCACCCTAATAATAACGTCCTCGTCTTCCTTACACCCGAAAGAGTGCTTGCTGTGGGATGTCATCGTTTCGACATGTGGCAAGCTAGACAAGTAGTTGTTTACATGACCCCAAAAGGAATTAAATTATCGAAAAAATAACACTGAAAATTATCTCAGAACTCGAAACTGGGTGCTTTCCTAACGCCAATCCTTCAGACTGCTTCAAATTTTCAAATCATCTGCAAAACTAATATACAGAGATACCTAGAATATTATTCACAGTGCAATATAGTAACTATTAACTGTTCATGGTAAATATGTGCAGCTCCTCTACAAAAATTTTTGGTCTCAGCCACAAATCTACTTTTGTGTGTGTAATAATAGATATTATGACCCGTGACCGCAAAATTTCTAGTTGACCATACATCCGAATATGTGCTTCCAGCGTTATAAACGTTCTTTTTTAGTTAATTTTCATATTACTGATGTGGGAAACAATAGTTTAAACAGTTATATCACCTGGAAAATTATAGTTTATTTTCCGTAAACAATACAAACGAAACAATCTTTCTACACGTTTCAAAACTTTATTTAGGAGATAATTGCTCTTTGTGACAGTGTTCGCGGATGTGCTGACCTCACTGAATGGGTGCTAGCAGTAGATCTGCTACCTATTTACATTCATGGTAGGGTTTTAATTTAATTTACATTCCCGGTGGTGTACGGGTTCCTTACACTACTAGTTATTTTAAATTGAATTAGGTCTAAAATATGTTATAAATTGTCCCATAATTTATTAGAATACATGACCTGGTATTTTTTGCGTGAGTGTTAGTTTCTATGAAGAACTACAGAGGGGCCGTGAACCTTGCGCATTAAAAAGTGAATGGTCTGCCGTGTAAATAATTATTCAAGAGTTTATTTGTGTTAATCCTTTGCTGGACATTGGTTAATAGCTTTTCAATCATATTTGGTGATATTTCGTTGGTTTATAAATGTGTTATTTATCAATCTATTAGAACAGTTGCTTCTTGAAAAGACAAAAATATAATGAAGACATATAACGAAGTCTCCACTTTGAAAAAAAAAATATATAAATATGTTGAATTGAATTCTCCTCAGTAGGTTTTATTCTTCCGTAGAATTAATCATTAATAAGTTCTCTGCTACAAGAAGCACCCTCCCCTAGAATTTATTATTTTAGAGACGCCGTCCTAGATACATATTTATTCTGCCGTTAGGACTGACGTCTCGAAGCTAATTGTCACAAATAAGGGTTCCCAACGTCAAACATGATGTGTGTTGATCTTTAAGAAATACAGGCTTCAAAACATTTCTACCTTGCAAACAATCATTTCAATTAAGAGAATAGAAACGTTCTTCCTATAATGTAGGAAAAGAAAGTCCGTCGCTGAGAAACAGAAAAATAAAATTTTATTCGAGGTTCGACGGAGAAGTGAAATTGGAATGTCCCGTGGCAAGCACACACACTCGAAAATTGATGTGTACACTGTGTAGTGCCCACGTCATCACAACGTAGTACCCACGAACTTCATCTAAATACAATACAGACATTTGTTTAGCGGGACATTAAAACCTTGAAACAACCCGGCCAAAATGGCAAACAGCACGATAACAATGTAACCATTGTCTTAGTACCGATCCGCACTCAGCAATCGTAACGACTTTTTTTTTACTGTGTCTTCTGCAAATCTGAAATATTAACTTCAAAGTAATTTTTCTTTAGAAGCTTAGAAAAAAGGATTGCAATCGCCGATCATGGAGAAAATCTACAACATGAATTAGTCAGAAACGCTGTCACTTGCAGCTGTGAATATTCAGAAGTTTAGTGAATTGTCTATCATGAAACTGAGTTAAGCAGAACGTTGTAATTAGTTGATTTACAGTAGGAGTTAATTTACTTAGGGATTCGATAAATTAATTTATCCCCTCGCAGTAAATTATAAACGATAACATGAGCAACGACAAGTTTTGATGAATCCTTAAGCAAAACTCTCCTTAATATATATTTAAAATAACCCTGGACATAGCCGGGAAAGCCTTAGAGATAATATTCGTATCGTTTGTGCTATTATCGTTTTCGAATCGTGTTTTCGCTGGTAAGAATTTAGGAATGTTACTGTCCTGTGCAGCCTCCAGATCAGTGGTAGCTTTAAAGGCTTATGAGGAGTAAGTGAAACTTGTTTTCCTTTGTAGTTTTAATGATTGGTTACGTGAGAGAAACAGGAGTGTTGAGTGAAAGAGTTAGACAGATGGGAGGCTTAACAGAGAATCCGTAGCTCTGTCTACCATCCGGAACACAGACGGAAAGCATCTGCTTCCAATTAGTAGCACAACATCTTCTTACTAAAGAATTTCAAGACAGAGTTGTACTAATATTACTAATTAATCGTAATGTAGAAATTTAGCTATGTTATCCCTCCACTGAACCCTATTTACAAGGAACAGTCTGTATAAAGAATAAATGTATCCCACAAAACGAAAATAACGTAGATTATTACACTTCTGGAGATTTCATCTCTCTTGTAACGGGAAAAAGTGGAAACACATTATTTTTTATTTCCATCTTTCTCCTTTTGTTGCTTCTGCGAGCGAAGGAATATTATTTCTAATGATTCACAAGATACGTTATTCCCTCTCGTAGAGCACACACGCTCCGACTCCTGAAATTAAAGGAAACTCTTTCTGCGCATGCGGTGGATGTATTAAAGATTAAGAAGAATCACTTCGTCAGAAGAAGAAGAACTTCCAAATACACGACGAAGTTCTTGATTGTAATTTTAAATTTAAACATTTACAAAATATGGAACAACTAAAACAAAATAAAATAACGAGATGTACAACTACGTTAAGCTAACAAGTATTTACAAATACAATTTGTTTATGAGAGCCATAAACATGAACTCCGAGGAAAAGAAATTGAAATGTGTATGGAACACTGTTCTACTTTGTAATCCTATTTATTTGAGTGCCCTTAAAATAAGATTCATCATTCTAGATTTGTTTGCACAGAAGAGGAGTAAGGTACACATTTGTGTTGGCTGGAACGAAATACAAAATTTCAATTGTGACAAGAAGGTTTCTCATTGAATATGCACATTAACACCTTTGTGTAAGAGCAGTGTAACAACTGCGAGGAGATTTTATGGTCAGGATATCTTCTTTAGAAAATTCTGGTATTCTGAGTCGAATGATGGTAATAAAGAGATTTGTAAATGAATCCAACTTAACAAGATCCATAGGAACCATATGAATGAACAATATCCAAAGGTGAAACAAGTTAAATGCATATAAATGTCAAATCCCTGTGAAGCGATAGGGCAAGCCTAATTTTCTTATCTAATCCGGAGTATTTTGTATTATATGTTGATGGAAAGTTAGCTCTGATCAATAAACAATAAGAGCAACATCTTTGAAAGAAGAAACAGCTCTTACATTAACGGTATATGAGTGAAATATAAAGAACTGCAAATAACTTAATATTTATCTTTAAATTCCTGGCATCACGCCATGTAACGCATTTACATACATGGTGTTGCTAAATAATACCATCTCATGAGATTCCTTACTTAAAAACAAAACAAAAAAAACGTATGGGCAATCGAGGGTACACAAATGTTTTGTTCTGCGTTATAAGCTTGCGAAAGCGTGGAAAAATGAATTTTATAGCTTGATATTTCCTATACTGTTAACGGTCAAACTCAGGCGGCCTGGCGGCCTCAAGCTCTAAAGTTCATTTTCCCACATTTCCTATTAACTATTAGCATTACACGAACAATAAGGAAAGGTTGAAATTAAATTTTAGGTTAACTCAGCGAATATGAAATAGAGACCAAAGACTCTAAATTAAAAATCGTCAGTATACTGTCTTCCACGGTAGATGGGAGTAGCAGCACAAGATACGGCGCGTTCTGTAGTCCTTCAATCTTACAGTAAATGTCCAGTAAGTCTATTTATTATTTAGAGCTTATTATTATAGCGTTATAATTATTCATCATCCTACCCATTTGCCCATTAAGAATATATAATTTTTTTTTTCAATCTTGTTAATCATACACAATTTACCCAAGTTTAAGATTATACCGTCGTCATTTACATAATATGGTCACTAAATAATATTATGGTCATTAATACATAATCTCGAAGGATGTAATTGTTATTGACACGGAAATATATAGCTAAATGCGGTTTATATGATCAAATATATTTCGCTTAACCATAATGCGATACTGTCTGACAATCAAATTTTCTCAGCACTTCTAAAAAAGGCTCGTTTGTTAGTTTATATTTTTCAAACTTGAATTTATCGTGATGTTTTGAAATATTTTTAATAGTGATATTTTTTTCTTATTTTCAGGTAAGCCGTAAACACGTAATTTCCAATGCTGTAACTAGAATCTAGAATGGATAACAAGACCTTATCAAACAAGGTAGTAAAAAAATTCCCTGTTCACTTTCTGATGATAGTATTTTAACAATTCAATATTAATATCAAAGTTTTCTTCAAAATTTAAGTTTCACAGAGTACTGCACTCCAAATATACTTATTAACAGAGTACTTCGTCTGAGTTGCGGGACATATTTGGCTGTAAAAATGATACTTACTCAAACGGCTCTCAAATTACACTTCGTCATGCTGATAGTCATGACGTTCCGATCACTGTGTGATTCATGCATACAGAAAATGAAGTCCCAGTGAGTGAAAAATGAATGTATTTGAAGTGAATCCGTGTGCGTAAAATATTGTTTCTAGGTGATATAATTAATACTGTTAATTGTATACATTTTACTAACAATTACTAGCTATGATTAATTAGTTGCGTAGCATATGTTGTTATCTTATGTTTTATCTTATTTTTTAAAATAAATTAAATTAATATTTTATTCGAAGCAACCCCTTTCCTTTTCTTCACGTCCGAAAGTGAAACATATCTGTAAGAGTGGATATAGGTTTAGGAAACCATTACCAACATTCTCATTCGCTGGAATCTTTCATTAGATGAAATCGATAATTTTATTAAATGAGAATCGGGTTCCCTGAGAATATTGTTGTTTAGATATGGCAATGCATGCAGAAAACTCACATGTGCATTCTTGTAAGGCTCCTGAATCTGGCAATGGATATTTGGAACCTACAGTTCATAGTAAACTAACAAAATTAGGGAACATTTGCAACAAAGTAAATAGGTTACGTAATTCAGAAAGAAACTTAAATACATTTATTTTAGAAACTGCAGTTAACACTATCAGTTATAAGCGTTGTGTGCTTAATATTCTCCATGAATACAAAATACGAAGCTATGTCCAAAGGTTGTAAATCCTACAGGAAGATGTGTATCCCCTTCGTAAAAATAACCTATCAAGTTTACGCTTCTAGTGTCACTAAGCTTTCACCGGTTGTAAATGAAGCTCATCAAGCTGAATGGAATGCTGAAGAGTGGGGTAATCGTGGTTTAATTTGATTTCGCTTTTAATTTCATCAACAGTTTGATCTCGCTTCCATACGATTTAAATTCACACTCCAGAATACTTACATAGCAACCTTATATGACCAACGTACGGAGTGCGAAACAAACAATACGCCGTGTTACTTTCACTCGCTTGATTATATATGATCCGTCCGACTTCGCTTTGCTTCCCTCTAAGAAATATTAGAAAATACAAAAAAGAAATCAATATAAGTAATCCGCTGATTACATATCACCGCAGACGTGACACACTGTCTACAAGTCATTATACGTAAAGCATCTTGTTGGCATTTCTTCCACATAAATACCCTTAGAAATATTAACTACTCGTTTCCTGTAGTACATCAGCCATTTTGTAATAAATAGGAAACCAGCTAAATCAAATAATTGTTAACAGAATATATGATTTCACTTCTTGAAGTTCACCAGATCAAGTTTTATACAGTATTGAAAGAAATAGAAAGGAATGTTACATACCAAAAGCATTGATCGAAGATTATTAGCTTTGATTTCTAAACTATATCTTCTGCTAATCACTAAGATGAGAAAAACTTACGTTAGCGGACGGGCTGTGTCTGTCAGACCCAATGTATGATATACAGCCTTAAATAGAACTGCAGGCAGTATTTTATTTTCGTAAGATTTATTACTATAATTGCAATAGTAGAGATCAAGTTTAGTTTATATCTTTGTATATGAAATGTATACACTTTCTACTGCCCAGTTCATATATATGAACATTTACTCTGAATGACTTCCATCTTGGAACTACACAATTTTACAACAAAAAATATAGTTTACAATTTTCTACAATTCATTCTCATTTTAATCCTCATATTATTTACATGAGTAAAAGAATCTCCTTGTACACGACAACGGCCTTGATAGATGAATGGCACTTGACCAAAAATCAAACAAGTTACTTATGTTAACGGACAGGCTGGGTCTCTAGGAACCAAATCAAATTTCACCGCATACGAAATTATACATTCTGTAATAAATTTTTAAAATAGCACAGCAAAATATTTCTAGAGTATGTCATTGAATGAGATTCGTAAGGTTAAAGTGATATACGAAACTAACTAGTTGGAAATGACAAAGCAATATCGATTGGGTCTGTGAGACTCAGCCCGTCCGTTGAGAGTTAACGATATCGTCACCTCAAAACCAGGAGGTACTATGTCCACTTCAGTTACTTTTGAGGAAAAACAGTTTTAAAATTTGAAGTTCAATTTAAATTCTATATAATTTTTTTTTTACATTTCCAGCCACTTGGAGGCTGTTTCGGGAGATAGTACTTTTGGGGTTGGTTTCCTTGATTACAAGGTCTTTGAGTGTAATGCTAACTGTATTTTCCCAAAAACTCGAAACAAAAAAAAAAGCTGCTAGTTCAAAAGTAATTATATACAAGATTCACACGTAAATTTCTGACAAGAGACAAACATTACCTTCGAACTTCCACAACCTGCTTTTTCTTTTTTCTTTCATCTCATTATTTTCTTCTCATTGCTTTCGAATGATGTTCCTGCATATAATTTTCAAAGCGAAGACAAGCGAGAAACTAAAACGAAGAACGATCCACTAACGAGACTTGAGCGTCTCCTGTTACGCAAAAATAATACCAACGTTCGAAGACTGGAAGTTTCTTATAAAAATATAAAACAATGTAATTTGTAAACCGTTTTCTTTTAGCCTTTCTCATGCTTACTTCCTTATGAATAATGAGTGTGTCTTCTACATCATAAAGACAGTTTCCAGTGTTTGAAATCATAATGTTAACTCTTTACTTTGAAGATGTCACGTTGACTGTCATAAGAGTTGTATTTCACTCACGCTTGTTTTTCACCCTGAGGTGCGTGAATCTTATATAACTCACGCATGTCTTTACCTTTGCAGTCACGTGGTGCGAAATATACTCACGCAATCATGTTATAACATACAGAGTTCATCTTGGGTGGCTCCCTAAAAAAACTACGTATATATGGTTCGGGTAAAGTTTTGCTGTTTGTGTTTTTATTGTTACAAGTAATTATGACAATTGTATTTTACTACAAATGGTAAAATGGCTGGATGGTAAATAGTTCGCCTGTGCATTGAAGAAGAAACGGTTAATTGTTTACGCAAAGAATCGGCACCCCCAACCCTATTTTTATTACGAAAAATAAAGATATCGGCATTCGAAAGTCTTCAAAGAGAATGCCGCCATTGTTGAGTCTTGGCTATTTGCGTGGTAGCGTTTGGAACAATCAGATAACCTGACATTGTTGCAGTTACTCCGAAAACAATATGAATAATTGTGGAATGGAAAATATATATATCTAAAACGGAATTTTTTTTGTGAGTCACATAGAATTCACGTGGCGTATAGTAGTAAAAATTGACTGTAGGGCCACGTGAGTTACTTACTATTAACTCACACAGAAAAAGCAATAAAAATAACGTTTTCTTCCACTAAATTATACAGAATCATATTTTTTCTACATTTTCTATCGTATTATCACTGATATTAAGAAAATGCTCCGTGGCCCCATGCAGCATATTTTTATTCCTAGCGTGGCAGTTAACGTGTTAATAGAAACCGCTTAATGAACGCAAAACATAGAGGCGGGAGTATTATTGACAGACATGTTACTGATGTGGCTATAAACCAAACGATATTATCAAAGTGCAAGTAAAAAGCCAAATGACTCATTAAAATTGTTCTTATAACTTGGTTCATGGCCACAGCATTTATAACTTCCCACGCAGATTTCACATGTTTCCTCTGTAATCCCTTATGAACGCAAAACATTATTTGAAGGAAAGAAAATAAACAAAAAGGATAAATTTGTCCGTTTTCACAGAAAAAAATAAATACATATCGAACAATTAAAACTGATTGAAGAAAGGCAGGAGAAAACAAGAAGCGAGGGCGAAAAGAGCAGAAACACTCCGAAAGAGAAATGAGTTAATACATCGAGCTTCGCCTAGCAACCGTAGAATTGGTACAACGTTGGCTAGACATTACGAAGGACATAAATTCAGTCCTAGCGACTGACCATCCTTTTTAATATTTTCTCTGATTTTTCTCGATCGCGCCACGCAAATACTGTGCTCATACCTTGAGTAAGACCAGGGCTGATTTCTTTCCGAATATTTCTTCTTTCTTGTTGTAAATATCCTGCGTAAAGTGATATATGAGGTGCATTAGAAAATCATGAAAGTAACTAACCCTATGGCGTACGGAACTCCCAAGTTCCTCGCCGTAGTAACAAAGGTCAAAAGAATTGAAAATCTTAGAATGGAAATTAATGTACGTATCGTCCCATGAACATTTCCTCGAATGCTCACTTTGTTGGCCAGTAAATTTATTCACCAGCTGTCATTTTCTCGAGTTAGGTGCGCATATATTTCGAGATTATAATTAATATACATTACAATTTAACTTACAATGTTATTACCATAGTACTACTGAACTTATATTGTTAATTTTGAATTTGAAGTACTAGGCCCTACATATATTTCATAAACTTGATTAATTTACAATACTGGATTTCGTATAAACAAAGAACGAATTCCCCCCTTTCCCATATTTTTCTGTTAGTAAATTTGGTTTTAATTCTTTGAACAACATTAATATTTGGTATTTTAACTATATTTAGAATTATTTGTATGGCTAATTGTTTCCTCGCTATTAATATCAAGAAAGTTGAAATTGAAAAATATACAGAACGGTTATTTTGCCGGCAATACTTTACAATTGCGAGAGCTAAGATGAATAGCAAAGCTTTAGCTTCAATACTTAATGACCATGTAGTCTCGCCAGATTTCGAATCAACGTTCAATCCAATCAAATTAACTTTGATTTAGATCAAACATTTTAGTTTCAATTTTAAGAGTCTGAATCATCTCTGTCTTCCCCTTTGACATTTTAATATTAAACTTTCACGATGATGCACCTAACGAAGAAAAAGATTCGGAATCAATAATAGACACAAAACCTAGTGACAACAGCAAGAATCGAATCAATTTTTAACCACATCCAAGTAACGGTCAAAGTTTACGACTCAATTTACAAACATTAGGCAAACTCTCAAAATAACTTGGTTCAAGTCTAGAGCTACTAGAAAATGCTTCAAGTATGAACAGTTCTATCTATTTACCATTGCAGAACGAAAAATCTAATCTTCTCAAAGTTAAAATTTCCAGATTAACTTAATTACATTTTAATGAAGGAATTTTTATTTGTTTTCTCTTTCTTGATTTAGACGTAATCTAACAAGAATCAATTTTGATTTAAGACGTTCAGAAAGCAAACTTAAACTTCAGATTAATTTAGACTACCTCATGTTAAGTTATGCAGTCTGAATATATATATTTCCAAAGTTTGGGCTCAATTATGTTATGCAACTCACTTACACCTTTCTAATTAAGCACTAGCAAGAAAATTAGATAATATATTAACCAGTACGTTAGAATTAGGCAGTTCAAAGTCAGAAATTAACATCAGTTTTAGAAAAATGGAAACCTTCACACATGCACCAAACTTTAACTACTTACTTTATTTATATCTCGCTTACACAGTTATTTAAGATTCTATAATTTTTAGTCACTTACACGAATTAATTAAGTAATCTCTCGAAAATCATGTGACTAGAAGTCACCTCAATTCAGACTTAATGGCTACCTTACCGATCAATTTTAGTCACACGGTAATTATAACTTTAGTAAGGAAACTATTGTCGTGAATTACTTTAGTATTTAACACTGTTATTTAAAACCCTCGTTTGAAAGAACAAGTGAAACATAAAAAATCCAGGGCCAGTTCAACCGGTTTTTCAAAGCACCTCGTCCATTCTGACCACTCAGGTAAAGACACAGATAGCTCTCTTGAGGCAAGCAAAGCCAACTCGGGAACAACGTTATTACGCGTCACAACCGACCAAAGGCTGCCTATCATGAACAGATGGCTGCACCAATTTTTTACTTTTCATTATGACGCAAAAACAACATTTAACAAAGAAAAGAAAAATGTGTGAATTTTAGCTCTAATTGCTATACCTTTTCCCCATCACTGGACGCTTGATTGTCTGGCAAACACCCTCTCAAACATACGATGGGGACTGTCTCCGCCTGACTGTCAAACATGATGGCAGCTCTATTATGATCTTGGTGCAATAACATGGTATTAGGCAGCCCCCTTGTCATATTTCACGGTTCGGCCACAGCAACAGCGCATAGAAAACTCTTGGGTAACCAGGGTTCAGCTAATGGTGCAAACTTTATTTCCATAACGGAATGCCATAATCCGGGATAATAATGCCCCCCCCCCCTCCCATTTGCACGGCTGATCCTGTTCAAGAGTGGTTTCACGAGCTTGCTGATGAGGTTCAAAATCTTCCCTGGCCCGTGCAGTCCCCAGACCTGAATATCATCGAGCCGCTGTGGATTGTTTGGGGACCAGGATTCGGCATCAATTTCCAATTTCTTCCTCTCTACCTGAGCTGCATAACGAATGGCTTCAAATTTCACTAACCATCAAGCAGGATTTGTATTCGTTTCTTCCGTTCAGAATTCATGCTGTATTGCTTGCTGAAGGTGGACCAACATCGTATTAATACAAAATGTTCCGACTTATATTATTTTATAGAATACCTGTAAGTAACATCTTTTTCTACTTTATTGTCTACACACACACACATTCCCTACATATATATATATATATATCAAATGAGTTGGGATACATATCCATCCAGAGGTCCGCCTGAGCGAAAGATGCCAAAAGACCTTAAATGAAATTCAAATTCAAAATTTACAGGGGGTAAGAGAACATGAACACGGGACAGGTTTCCTTAATACGTGCTACTATGTTATTACAGTGCAAAATTCGTAAAAGTTTACTGCGAAAAACTAATGAAAGAATATAATATACCTCTTAGGTGGCTATAATTCCTTTGTGTGGGTACTTTTACACCATAGCGCGTTCTAAGAGCCAATAACGAGACTAAAGCCTTGAACACTAGAATAGCATTTACTTGATGCCAATATATTTTCCATCATTAGCAGGGCAGTAATAATAATCATTGTCTCAAACATGTTCCGATGAATTATGCTTTAATTTACCATCAACGTTTTTTTACAGTGTAACCAACTATGTAACGTTTATTTATATTGTCGATCATTTAAGCCAATACCACAAATAAACTCATTCTTAAGATTTCACAGCTAAAAATCTCATTGTCATATCTGCAATACAATTACCTTTCTGAAAACTCAGTTTAACGTATATTTCCTGTATTACTTACAGACTGCAAATTACTTGTCAGATGCAAATCCGATTCCATAATCTGATTTCGAACATAGAAATTTGTGTCTGTCTTGAACAATTCACTTACCAAACAACGCTAAAACTGACTTCTAGCTTGAAATGGAGTTCATACTTTCCTCATTTAATTTTAACATTACTGAAATTCTTAAAACACATGACATTTACGAGAGAATATGTAACTGGTTTATTCTTTGCAATTTGAAAATAGTTATTAGGCTTATCTGTAGATAAAAGTGCAGTTACGGAAAAGGATATTACGGGACTGTATACCATTTAAATTTTTGTTTACCTTATATTTGTGGGGTTGCTGTGCAATTATGCCCTGAGTTTTTCACTTTCAGACCCTCAGACACGTCACAGCTTTGGCATTCCTGTGTGTCTGGACCATAAGTATCAGTTAAATAAAATGTTATATGTTATGTTCCCGCAATACCCCTTTCCTTGTCTGTATATAGTATCTGCGGATTATATTAACATTTTTGACCTGCGTAAGTTTTTGCACCAAACCGTATGTCGCTGTTATTCCATAAAAAAAACTTAGTGAGGCAAGAAGGAACTCTGCGATGGGGAAGATAATACTGCAGCTGCACTTACATAATTCTCGGGTGGCATGACTTCTTTCTTTATTGTCAGTGTTTATTTATTTTCATGGTGTCTTCTATGTATCGAATGTCTGTCTGTTGTTTTAACAGGTTCTCTTTCATTATTAATTATAAAATGTCACTCTTTTATAGTTTAAACACTGATTGTGCATTTTCTTGAATTTACATGACTTGCTAAGGAGCAAGGTCGCTCTTATCTTCACTTTGCGGGTAAAGGGTGATCTACATGTATGTTCTCCGAGTTCATTATATTTTCTCTATGAAATTCATGGTTTTCTTCTTAAAAGCTAAATATATTCTCTTTTTTTTCATGACACGTCAAAAATGATTCTTTGCCCCGTTCAAGTTTTAGACCGGCTATAGTTCTGCAGAAACCGTATTGGCAACGCATTGTACCAAGATCTCTTTTAGTACCCATATTTTTTTTTCCCAAGATCTCTTTATTATTAATTATTCGTACACTGTAATCAGGATTGATACATTATGTTGTCACTACGATCATTTACGGGGAAACATAGACACAACGGGAATGTCGAATAGAACTGGGAAATGTGCCTCCGCCTATCCAGATCGGACTGATGGTTCCATCAAGCCAGCAGGAGGTGGATTATTTACTGGATGTATCACAGAGGTAGCTTTGATAGTTGAAGTAGTGATTTCGTGATTAGCGTACCTCGGAGTGGATTTTGTTTTATATTTTAATTTTTTTTGTTTTTAAATTATACACTTCGACTTACTTCAACATCTAATGTGTTGCTCGTTTGTAGATTTGTAAAACTTTGGCTGCAAAATATAAGTACCTTACCTTATTTTACAGTTATTTAGATGTAATATCCTTTTGGTTTATTTGACCTTGTGATACCTGCTTCGTAGAGTCAGATAAAAATCTAAAAAAAAAATGAGTAGTAGATTAAAATTGGGAGTCAAGGTGTTGGAAAAAATGAGCTCGTTATTTTGTATCGAAATTCTAAGCATGTAATTTCTGAAACGATTGAAACTGTCGAAAATAATGATAGAAAGATATGTTGTTTTTGGAAATGTTTAAGCCTATTTTTTATTTGTTTGGTAAAACGCATTAAAACACAAATTACATTTGTCATCTACCTTTCACGGTGGTTTAATTATTGAAATCTTATCTACTTATATGTCTGTTCTCAGTTTCTGTACTCGGAAACAGAGATTATAAGTTTATCTTAATGATTCTAAATGTAAATGAAACTTGCTTTTGATTTAGATGACTACCCCGTTTTATCATACCGGCTGGACAAAGCAAGGAAAACTGACTTTCCTCGGAAAGTGCAATTTCTAGGAGAAAAGAAAATTGCAACGACATATTTAACTATATCCCTGTGTAGAAAACGGATGACAATTTCATTGGAGCAAAAAATATTCATGGTTGGATTCTTACTCTACACACTACAGTTAACTAAAATTATACCTGTTTTTGTCCAGCTTTCCACTACACACACGCACATGCATAGAAATTGTCGAATAAATGTTATTTCTAAGCCTGATCGGTTACATAATATGACAATAGAGAATCAGTATTCGATTTAGATATAAAGTTAATTATGTACTGCCGGCCACTTCAATAATAACTTGGTATTGCTTTCAGAGAGAAACACTTCCATTAGACATAATTTGTAAGTCTCAGTGCAAAACTGGTGGAACCTACCAGAAGTCCATATTTGGATTTTTTTTTTTAGGTGCAAACAAGCAAAAGCACATAAGTCCATTTTTAGTTTAAAAAAAAACTTTGCTCGCATCTATATCTTCATCAAATAATACAAAGTAATTTTGTAATAGATGTACCTCATGTTAATATGTACTAGACCATAAAATTACTTTGCATAAATCCCTACAGCTCTCCATTAAGGTCCTAAAAAGAACGACACTTTTTTTTAAATCTAAAAATGGACTTGTGGGCGTTTACTTATTTGCTTCTCAATTTAATGCACAAGAGCTGTGCAGAATCGTGTTTCTCGTAATATATAATACCTGTTATAAAATATTGCGTGAATTCGCGCAAAACAAGAAGTGTGACGTTTGTGGAGTTCTGGGTACTGTGGGGGTGCCTACAATATCGGCTATTTCGTCCGATTCGTTTATACGTAAAACATACAGTACTGTATAATGTTATATCAAGTGAAAATTTGAAGAAGAAAAGCAAAACAGTTACCGAGATGTTGCGCGGTAAACATTTGACCCCTAGATAACAAGGCACGGGGTGCGATACTAAGATGATAAGCTACTCCAAAATTAACCATGGGTATCATCAAGTTATTTTGAACTATCATTCACAGTGCATTCTAAAGTAACCTGCGTGGGGTTCTGGGATACCAACTGATACTTGTTGTTCTTATTTCTATATATATGTCATATATTTAGGCAGAAAGCAACGAAGATACTTCAACTGAGACGTTTAGTGAAAATCAGGACAGAAGATTTCAAATGGTTATCGAGATACGCCTGGAAAACTGTTGACTCCTCACAAAAAATGAACTTGTTTCGGTAGAAAACGATAAGGAATCCAAAATAAAGCATTGCTCAGTGTGCATCATCGGGTATCTATGTGGGGCTATGGGAAAATGTGAGTAACCAACAATATCTATCGGATATTGACGTTCATTAGACTCGTTTATAGACAAAATGTGCAGTACAATAGAGCGTTACATTCGGTGAAAATTTGAAGTACATAAGTTAATCAGTTCGCGGGATAAAGAGTTTTAAATATCTCTATCCCGTGAAAACAAGAGCTTAGCGTGTTCACTTTCTGCTACGCGTGATGACGGGTTCAATTCCCGCAGGGGTTCGTGAACGGAGTAGTTTGGAGTCTACTTTACCAAAAGCTGTTGGTTGCACCAATAGAACCGGCTTGTTTAGGACATTACTAACAATTCAATCAACAGGACATGGATGGAATATGATAAGAAAATGATAAACGACTCAAAAATTAACGATTGTTTTCATTACATTGTATTAAAACCACAATTCCTAGGAGACTCAGAGGAATATGTGTGATATTCTGGGGTGTTCTGAGGATGTATTTTGTATTGCGTTAAATAAATAATTACTTGTAATTTAAATGATGAATTTGAGTGAAGGAAATATGAAGCGTAAGATAAAGGCTATAATTAAAAACTTATTCTACTGCACAAGGAGAAAATAAACGGTAAAGTAAACGAAAAAACTGAATGCTAAGATTATGATTCATATGAATTAGCTAACATCATCTGCTGTTGATTATTATATAGTGGAGAAATGTGGGATATTATTTTTGGACTGAAGCTTTGTCAAATTTGAATCTTTAATTTTAATTTATCTATGTTAGCATCTGTAGATTAAACCGGGATGAGTTATAGGACGAGGAAGGTTCCTGCCAGGGCCTTACTAACGGTACCATCCCGGCATTCGCCTGGTAAAAATGAGGAAACAGTCAGGATGGTCAGACGCGGGGTTCGAACCCGCCTATCTATCCATTGTAACTCCGAAATCTACGTCGTTGCCTCCTTCACTAGGAGGGTTGGATATTTTTATTATATTTTTCGAGTTATTTCGGTATTAGTGTGACCCAAATCCTAGTGTTCTGCAACCAGTCGAATGACAGATCTCTGCAGGGTAGTATTTTTTTATCACAAAGAAGTCCATATTAAAATTGAAAAGTAACATATGCTTTTAAAATAACAAATATATATAAATATATGAACGTAACAACGTAATATTGTATTGCCACTTAACTTACGTCGCTGTGCAAAATGTAATGATTGCATGACGTCGGGAAATTAGTTAAGTTAACGTTGCAAGATTTGAGGACACCACGAACCATTGTGAACTAAAGAAAATAATGTAAAATGTACCAACTTTGAAAATAGAAACGTGGTTGGCTATGGGTCAATTTTATCTAGTAATAAGTAAGCAAAAATTTGGGGAAATTGCTTAATTTTGTTTTGGAATAAGTTCATGGAATTCTATGGAATATAATTCAGTACTAATTTCAAGACTTTGAGAACACCCGGATACCTCGATAATGGTAATAACACACACACAAACACAATATAGCATGTTGTTTGTTAATTTATTTATTACAGCATTTCTTTTCAATCATATATCTCAAAGTAAAAGGAAAAAAAGTTTCCTGATTTAATAATACGGCAAATTCTCATATCAATCCAATTAGAAGCTACCTCTCTTTTTATGTTATCGTTTGAGCAGCGAAAAAAGTATTTATAATCAGAGGGTAAGTCGGAGTTATTTCTGTGATACATTTTAGAGATTTTTCTCCTTCGTTCCTAATAAATTAAGCGTGGAATAAAAGGCGGCATGTAATAAAGGAATCCGAAGCTTTTGCCACTTTACACCAAGTAGAATAAGTAAGTAAAAGATCAAACCATATACCTAAAGACGAAAATCCATATCAAAGCCATGCCATTATCTGTAATTGGTCTTCGTTATTAATATTTTGTTTTCGTCTCCCCGTACCTAATACCCAAGAGAGAAAATAATCAAAGGTCATGAGTTCATAAATTTCAACCCTCATATTTTCAGAACCGACTAGAATATTCACAATAATTGTTCACTATTTGTGATTCTACACTAAGAACTCAATTTTTGTTAAGAAAACTTTAATAGTATTCTAATACACCGGTTTAGTACCCAAAGCGTACCCCAGAACCCAACATAAGTAGCACTATATTCTCTTAGATTATAGTTCTATACAAGGTGATAGAATTCATGGATATTTTTGGAGTGGGTTACCTTCTTATTACCCTACCCATGCCATGCTATGGTGTCAAATGTTTACAGAATTCAGATATACAGATATACATGATACATATATACAGAATACAGATATACAGAACTATTATTCTGCCGGTAATTCTTCACGGTTGGGTATGATCCTAGCAGATGAACATAAATTATGTGTGTTTGAAAATAAGTATTTGAGAAAGATATACATCCCGAAATGGAACCAGATGCCTGGAGAATGGAGAAGACTGCATAATTAAGAACTCCACGGATTTCCTAGACCAAGAATTTCTTGGAAAGACAATATTAGAAGGGATCTTTGAGAAGGTATTCGTGATGACAACTTGCTTAACCTTGCCAAGGATAGAATATTATCGCAAATGTTTGTTACTGCGGCGATAACCATGAGAGTTCCGTAAGCCAAAGAATTAGTAAGTGTGACGATATATATATATATATGCTTCGTAAGTTCTGTTGGAAAATAACTTTTATAGTGACATATTTCTGATGACTGATATGGATGTCCAACGTACTTCCAAGCGATTTTGACAGGCTTCAATTTGAATCTTATTTATAGGCATCTAAGGCTCATGCCGGAGAAGGGAAAGGGGAAAGGATTCGAGAAGGTGTCGACCAGCGCCTATGTTGAAAGTGTCACCCCGGCATTTGCCTGGTGTGAATGAGGAAAACCCCTGGCTAAACCTCAGGCAGGATTGTAGACCGCTAGGATCAAACGCACGACCTCCCGAATGCTACGCCAACACTTTGCAACTAAGCTACAAGACAAATTCTGTATTGCCAGGATACAAGACAAATTCATTGGATCTCAAACAACACAATTTAAAAAACACACTGCCAAAATATTTCTAGCAGTTCCCTGGAAAAATCAGACAAATATTTTGAATGGAATGTAGCTGACAAAAATCTGAAACCTTTCTATTTCCAAAACTATTCCAGCAAAGAATACTTACAAATCTTATCGAGTATTATGCACGTTCATATTGCGAATATTTTTCAGATTTAAATTGCGAACCTGCATAATAGTCGAGAAAATTTCTAAGCATTCTTTGCTGGAATAGTTTTGGAAACTGAAGAGTTTCTGACTTTTGTTAGCCACGTTACATTAAACCCAGTTGCCAGACTTTTCCCAGGGAACTGGACGAAAGCTTTTAGCAGAGCAAGAAGTAATTTCTTCTTTCAATATGACTCAAGGTAGCCAATTTGGTACGCTGGTAAATAAGGTTTGGAATCTCTGAAGTATACGATAAAAGAAAATTATTTATTAATCTAAGAAGCGTGATAATAGCACTACTACACTGTATAAGACTTGATTGTGAAGACATTACAATAAGCTAAAAACATACTGTCAGCAAACTGAAGTTCAGTTCACTACCGATGTACCAAAACAAGATCGCCCTTACAAAGTTGTAATTAGGAAACTTCTAATAGACACGGACACCGAAGACATCTATCAAGATCTCCTTGCTAAAACTATCCTGTACTTGATGTCAAGCAATTGTATCATCAAGATGCTTCTTCACACCACAGAATTTACTTGCCTCTTTATTTGGTCACCCTCCAGAGAAATTTCAACATTCAAGCACTGTTTCAGGAAGAATACCTATGCCATTACAGAATTATCATTGAACTCTACAGGCCAAACAGATTACTGCAATGCTTTCGCTGTCAACGATATAATCACACCCAATTCACCTGCTTCATGACGCCCAGATGTGTTAAGTGCCCTGGCGCCCACTTAAGTACTGCATGTACCAAACAAGATCGTTCCACTCCTGCCACATGCGCAAATTGCCAACAAGATCATCCTTCCAGCTACAAGGGTTGTCAAATTTATAAGAAATATAAAGCTTCTAGCACTTCAGTAACAAATCAACAACATCTACTGCCAGTCCTACTGTCAAGACACCTGTTTCTTCGACACCTTCATCCACGAAAAAAACAACTAATGTCAACATTGAAATCTCTCCGAATATTTCACCTCAGGAAGACCCAACCTTTGCCAACATTCTTCGAGAAGTCACAGCTCTTGTGCAGAACCTTAGCCTTGAAGCCGTCATGAATACTATTTCGAAAGGTTTTTCTAAAATTCAAGAAGCTCAAGATACAAACGTTATTATTCTCACACTCGTCGAAATTGTCACCAACATACTTCTTCATCTCAATACGAAATAATTTGGCTTTTGTTTCATTTCAAGAAATAAACAACTATCAACAGGAAAAATCTACATATGGAGTAACTTAACATCTTAGTGATTCAAGTTCCCAGCCTACAGACGTCTACAACATCCACTTCCTTCTCAGCAATTCAAGACAAACCTGCAGCCTCCGTCATTAGCAAGAAAACTACACTCTTCATCATTAGTAAATTCACCGCTACCGTCAATAGTAATAACTTCATGAAATTCCATTTTTCTTACACTTCATGTGCACATACAGGTCTGTGATAGTTGCGACCTGTACACTTCATATACGGTTTTTTCATCACGTCAAGCACAGATCATTTGGAAGCCATGAGCAGTACTGCTCGATACTTCTTGCAAAAACGCCATTACTCTGACTGACTGACATTGGTGACTCTAGTATACCATTGTGTCAGCAGCTATAATTTTTGTTTAATAGTATGAACTATAGATTTCACTGCACACTGCTACGAAAATGATGGTACTTAATTATTTACATCCACTGTATTTCTGTAAATCTAATTTATGTGCCTGACAAAACAAATTAAAATAAATTAGAACTTTTGTTTCATGTGTTCTTAAAGCATGCTTCAGGCGTTGCATTGCTCCAACATTGGAATTCGCACAATCTTTTCTCTTCTTGAGTGCTTAAAATAACCCTTGCGAGGGTTTGTTCTCATTTTACCTGATTTTACCTTGTGATGCGTATTTGTATTATTTTTTGTGGGGATATTGTTGTTTGCTTATTTTGTACGGCAACCTCCATTTCATACTAAATAATAGAGTTAACCCAATATTAAAAAGCAAATAAAATAGTACATAATATCAAATATGAGATACTGCATTCCCCTTCAATATATTTGACGTTCAATAGTTGAGACTACTACAAGTAATAGTCTCAATTAGAGTGTCCGAAAACAGCATAATTGCATGCATACAACGAACAATACAGTTAATCATTTATGAACAATATCTAGTTGTGCCTTGCGCTCTACTACAAATGCATTGTTATGTGGGCAAGGGGGATGAGGCAGTTAATTTGTACACATAAATTGAAATATAAATGCAGATACCCACGGTTGAGGCTTTTCTTCGGTTACCAGCGGGTTATTTGTATGGCGTGGGCCAACAAGAACTTGTCGAACGCTATGGTTAATGTTTCAACAAAGATGGTAATTATGTGGAAACACAGCTTAATGTGTACAGAGGAATTAACCCAAAATGTATGCCACTATCTTTACTAGTTTACTTTCTATTAACAATAGGACCTTACTTAAACAATAGCCCTCGTATGTTCACAAGTTTGCATACGTACTCTTAGTATCACGAAATAATGTATTGAGGGTAACGTTGTATTTCATTTTCTATTTGACTTACATTGTAAGCGAGGCTGACAACTATGACCTAAGTCCGTCCATGTCTGAATGATGATATGTTACTGGTTTATCTTCCATAAATTGTAAACTAAAACTAAATGTGAACTTTTATCCTTAACACATTCGTTAGCGTGCATGCACACAAACAGGCGATATGACTGTACTGTATTGCGGGAACCAGGAATATTTGGGAACCTGGATTTGGCCACAGCCTTTTTCATGCTCTCCAAATTCTGTCTGATATATTGCTAAGCTCTTTAATCCTAACCACAGTTCAGAATTACCTAAACACAATCTGAATAACAAAGTTTGAAACTAAAAGATGTAAAGCTGAAAGTTTAGCGTAGCCGCTCTTAAATCATGATTACTTAAAGGATTCGGGAAAAGCTTTCTACTACGATACGGTCTCGATTAAGGACCTCTTCATAACAAAACGTTATAACTTACAACCTATTTCGTATTGAGATATGCTGTTTGTGGCGTTCTGTAACAAGGTTCACTATATTTGTTTTATGCGTACTTTACGTGGCAAGGTTTACATCTAGAAGACGCTGAATTAGCTCATAAGAATGAACCAATATCTTGAGATATTGTTGAAATAGTAGGAGCAATTATAACTTATCATATTTCATTATCTGGGGCTAGCGTGCGTAAAATGTATACTGAAGAAGAAACTCTAGTTTAGTCAAGTGAGAATTGTAAACATGATGTTGATCCGTCCCATCCTATCGAGCGTTTTCAAAAGTTTGAGACATCTTACACTTGGAAATCTAAATGCTATTGCGGTGGTGTTCCATTTGGTTCAAGATCACTGTCAATTAATAGCCTCCCAACCAAAGCACCACACACAACTCTAGTATATCGTCATAAGGAGATGTCGTGGGAGTACCTTCAATGGAAAGAAAATATCCAACGAATTTATTGGGCATTACAACTCACCAAACACAAACCTTTAAACTTAGTGATCATCAAAATGACCTGTACTAGTTGACTCCATATGCAAACGTTATGTCTTTCTACATTTACACATGTCGTCGCTTGAATAACCAATAGGCGTATCTCAGATTTCACTACTTTACAGGAGAGCAAAAATAAAATTTTTACATTTTTGAAGGCGTTGAATGTTAATGCTATTTTGTTGGAATTTTATATTTTTTCCTGTAAGATACATGTGTATCCCAAATTTTGAAAACACTCATTTATGTGAACAGCAGTTGAATATTATTAAAAAAAATAAAGAATGAAAAAACTTTGAGTTACGTCCTTTGGTGAGTTCACATATGTAGCTATTTAATGAGTTACGCCTCACAAGATACAGAACTTGCAATTACTTCACAGATTACAAAATTGCGTAGGTGACAAAATTACAAGGTTTCTTCACAAAATACAAGAAATGCACATTCACAGTTATACATAGGGTAAATGTTTGTAATAATTAGCATTCCTCCTCTCGAATGACAGAGTATTGTCCCTTACACAGGGACAATAAATCTTCGTACTTATCTTTTGGAAGTTTCCTTCTTCCGTCATTCAGCTTTCCGAGTGGTGCTGCCAGGGCATCTGTGTTTTGTCTTTTCAGGCAGAGCGAACTGTATTTCTCATCCAGGTGGCTCATTTTGAAAAATAGTCTGGTTAGCTCTTGGTTTCTTGTGCGAAACTCTACCACTTCAGTCCACTTGATATCAGCTCCTGACTCATCCCTTCGCAGAATAAGAAGTCGTAGCTGTTGCGACAGATGTTTGAAATCAAGAAAGTCATTTGTTTCCATTGGAATTGTAATGTAGGGCTTTCGTTTGTGAGCAAGTGTTATAACTGAAACTAGTTGAGCTGGAACGAAAATATTTCCAGTCTGCTTCATTGCTGTACAAATGGAACTGTGTGCAGCATCATCCTCATTCTGTCCGTGGTTTGTCACAAAATATCTCAATGAAACATCTTCAATACATGAACAGATGTGGATCACATAGAGAAGCATAGCTGCAATCATAGAATTCTTATTTTGACCTGTGCATCCGTCTGAAAACAGAGATATCTTTTTTACTCCTTTTTTGTCTTCTTGTGTTAGAAATTTGTACATGCAGGTTGCAATCTCCGACGTCCTCGTTTACTTATGGTCTCATTCCAAAGGTAGCAATAACAGTCCTTACTTTTGAGATCATAAACGGTAAAGTTATAGTTTGCAAATCTACGCTTATAAAATATTGCACTGTCGTTACAAATGGGTAAACTTGCTACAAGTCAAACACTGCAGGTGTATGGTCCTCACATTGACTGCTTTCTAGTTTACAGTGTGTTTTAAGTTCACGAACCTTTCCCTTCTCTTTTATATGTTTCAGGTAAGTCTCTTCCAGTAGTTTCTTCTTGTCTTCACCACCTTTCCTGTAGTTTATACACAAGGAACACTGGTCCTTTTTAGGTTTGTGGAATGAGAGATTCATGCTCTTGAAAATATTCCTATATATTCTGGCGCATGCTTTATCATTCTGATGTATGCCTGCAACGTACAACGAATACATTTTCGTTATACTTAGATCTGGATGAAGATATTCTCTGGATGTTGACTTTCGGCAGTAATGTGATTCCATTCTTGGAAATTTATTAATGTGGTCAGTAACTCCTTTTCTTATAGCTTCATCCCTTTAAGACAATGTAGATTGTCGACCTCCCCTTCTGTCCTTCTGTATGGTACCAGATGTTTGCATTTTCTGAAGTACGGTTCTGACAAACTTTTC
>JAGDQP010017415.1:0-38577 GCA_022664845.1 Lepisma saccharinum | reverse complement strand
CTATGTAGGTAAAAGCTTGTACTGGGTTTTAGCAAGAAGTTTGTTTTGAGTTTTAAGATATTGATTAAATCATGATGTATTATTGATTTAATGGTTCTGCAATATGCAGTACTGGAGTCCGATACTCCATGAACTTAAATAAAATAGGTTTTATATCCCTCCAAGTCTTTTATTTAATAATCCATTTAGCTTCGAATTAGTTCTTTATGAGTATGCTAGCACGCCCGACGCCTTCGCTGGGTGGAACTTGGGGCACTACTCTCGGTATTCTGTGTCATAGATGGTATATCGATTAAACTGTATTACAAGGATCCCGAAGAAATCAATATCCCTGAGATGAGCAGAAAGGATGGCTCAAATGACGTAGTAAAGGTATTACTCTTATCAACATAATTGTACAATATTACAGGAGTTTACAATATCAGTGGAAAGCTTTTTCTAAAGCTTAGCTTGTAGGTGGAAAAATGAAGATTGGTATGCAGATGTGGAACATTGAGGCGGAGCCAGTTTGTTACGTTTCCTAGTGTTATGTGAGTGGCCAAATTTTCTCTGCTGTAATAGCGCATATAAGCATTGTGGTTTGCCTTTGGTTGAGTTATAATGTATCCTGCTTCCATAAACCATATCGCAGTAATCAAAAAGTGGTAAAATTAGAACCTGAAATAGTCGCAAATTTATCTCCGGAAATAAATATTAACGCAATCTATACAAACATACAAACATTACATATGCTTTACTTCTTTGCATAGCAATACGTTCTGACCACTGTAAATTAGAGTCTACAATCATACGTAAATTTCTCACCGAGCCCGAGTAGTCGATATTCCCCTTATTTATTTTAATATTTATGTCAAATGGGTTTAAATTCTGGACACTTCTGCTGGAAGCAATAACAGTATACATAGATTTACTGAGGTTCAACACAAACCCATTTGCCGCACACCAGCTACAAATATTAGTAACTCAGTGAAACGAAAAATTTCATCTGGCAGGCATGAAGCTTGTAACTGTACGTTAGCAGCAAATTTATACATAGTAGAATAATTTATAACTGTGGGTGAATCCGAAATATAGAGTGAGAAAAAGTAATTACGCTAAAATTGACACCTGTGGAACACTTCTATATACCTATTATTCACTTGATAACGTTTGACCAATTTTAACGCAGTGAGTGCGAGCATTTAAAAAGGAGCGAAACCACTGAAGTGTAGACAAAGAAAAATTATAACAATGAAGTTTTGCAAGCAGTAGGTCGTGTACCAGCGATTCGAAAGCACGTTTAAAATCCAACAGTACTAACAATGATACTTGTTTACTATCAATTGAACCCAGTATATCATAAGATATTTTCAGAAAAAAAAAAATGTAGTAGTACTGTAACCTGGATGAAATCCAGATTGATATTTAGGCAATATATCAACTTCCTTTACGAAGTTGATAACCTGATTATAGACTTTTTTTTTGTAAAGATTTTCGAGTTGCAAGTTAAAATACTAATAGGGTGCTGATCATTAGTTCCAGTGATGTTCTGCTGTTTCGGGAGCGGTATGATCATTGCTTTCTTCCATACACTAGATACAGTTTCTGTAACGAGCTATGTATTAATAATGTGTGTGTAGTATATGAGGTAGAGATAGTTCATCAGTTGTAGTGATAACTTATCGAGTCCTACTACATTAAAGTTAATTTAACCTAAAGCTTTCTTAAGTGTATTGTCGTCAACCTGGTGAAATTTAAATTTATTGTCATTATTTTTAAAAGAATGATTTGTAAAATACAAGCCAGGGTCGCTACGCACGTGGAAACCCTGGAAAAATCATGGAAGTTGGAAATTACTGGAAAACATTTGAAAAAATCAGGGAATTCGAAAATTTGAGCAAATTTCCGGGAATTTTGCGAGACTGAGAATAGCAACTTTGAACTTGACAGTCTGTCACTGCGTGTCGTGATGTTTGGTTGTTTTGCAAGCTGTTGTCCTTCCTTCCGCTATTTAGCCACATTAAAGGCAGAAAGGATATAGTCGCGGAAGGTGCTGCTAAATCACAAAGTATTGAGGGGTTCATGGTTCAGAAAGAGAAAGCGAAATCAATGTGTCAAGATAATGAAGTGGTGGCTGCATCATTGTGTAGTTACGAATTGCCTCGACTCGACATGTTAAGCTTCAGACCGAGCAACGAGACTACAAACAATAGAATGCAAAAATTTCTTACAAAAGAGAAAACAACGAAGGGAGAAATATTATGGTGCTTGCACTTTGCTGGCAATCTCAAACATTTTTCCCATCATATTTCTCGACATTGACATAGCTAAGGATATGACAATTGCGAGGACAAAATTGGCATATCATATGGTTTATGGTTTAGCAACTTATTTGTTGAAACAATTAATTAGTGATTGTTTTAGTACCTCATTTGTTGAAAGCTTAAATAAAATAAGCCGAGCTGAACAAATGGTCTTTGTAATTAGGTTTTGGAGTAACAAGGAAGAGCAGGTTATTTGTAAATATTTCAGAATGTCGTTCTTAGGGCATTCTACAGTAGTAGATTTATTATTCGCATTCATAGAAAAGCTTCAGTCTTTTGGCTTAAGACGTCTTTTGCACGTCTCCATGGATGGACCAAATGTTAATGTTAAGTTTCTACGGAAACTGAAAGAAAAATTGGGTCAAGATTCAGATAGTGGTCAAGTTATCTTAGAATTTGGTACGTGTGGTCAACATAGTGTGAATAATTCTTTTAAAACTTCAATAATATCTACCGAAGGGAATATCATAGACTTTTTAAGAGCTATATATAATGTATTTAAAATCGTGCCAACAAGAAGAGCAGATTATGTATTTTTTACTGGTTCAGCAAAGTTTCCAAAGAAATTTTGTCCCGTACGTTGGGTTGAAAATGTTGAAGTGGCTAATAGAGCATTAGAAATTCTTAAGAACTTAAGTAAGTATGTTGAAATAGCTAAGAGAGAGAGGAACCAACGTCTGCAAGCTACGAAACTATGAAAAAAAAAAAAAAAAAAAAATTAGAAGATAAAATTATTGGTCCGAAATTAACAATTTTTTAAATTGCTTGGCTCTGAAGTTGAACCGTATCCTAGCTTCTACAATGAATAGATTCATTAAACATGATGTAATGGTTAAAATCACAAATATAACTAAGATTAATATAAAAGATTCCGAAAACTTGGTTGATGCAAGAAATGTCAGCTTGGGATATCGCGTTCGTGATGCTATTAAACAAGTAGAGAATGCTTCCTCGAAAGATATCCTTCTTTTCAAACAGAGTTGTCAAAAGTGTCTGCAGATATTTTGCACAAACTTACTTAGAAAGAATCCTTTGAAATTTCAGTTCACCAAAAGTCTTTGTTCTGTGATCCCAACGTAATATCTAGCAACCCAGAAATCGCTAAGACATGTTTGTTCCTGCCTTGAGACGTTTGTCGAAAACAAATGGATTTCTGGAATGTACGCTGATCGACTAGAAAAAGAATTCAAAATTCTATGTTCGGATCCAATGTTCCTTGAAGAGGCAAAAAATTACTCATGGACAACCCGACCTAATACATTCTGGAAAAGTGTTATTTGCATCTTATGAATCAGAACTCATGCCATCCCTTAAAAAGATATTCGTACTTTCACACGGTAATGCTTCTGTAGAAAGAGGATTTCCAGTGCATAAAGAATGCTTAATTGAAAATCTATCTGAAGACTCACTTGTGACACAGAGATTGATATGAGAAGGAAGAAAAAATGCTTGTGGTGTTGAGAAGGTAGAAATTATAAAGGGTATGGTGCCTTATGTGAGAAATGCCCGAGCGAGGTACAACGAAAGGCTTGAGCAGAAGAAAGAGGAGAAACAGGAATATGAGAAAACTAGGATGGCGGATAAACGAAGAACAGAACAAATGAAGATCTGGGAAGAAAAGGAAAGTACTTGATGAAGCTGAACGAGAAGCACTGTTACTTGAAGATAAGCGGCACATTACAAAAATAAAACCTATACCTATTTACCAATCCAGTTTTTTTTGTATTATTGGTGTTATGCAGTTTAGTGTGTGTTGGTGTGAAATGCTTGTGGAGGCGTGAACAGATGCAGTTCTTTATTAATAATGTACATAGTGCAGTACAAAATAAATTTTTAAGTATGACAGTAAACGTAATCATCATCATTCCATGGGGCCCCAAATGAACTGTTGGAAGAAACGAAAGGTAAGTTGCTTCTCTTATTAATGAAACATTTTCACACTAATTCTTGATCACTCAGTGTGATTTCAGTCATTTTGTGTGTGTTTATATCCTTTCTGTATAGTTAAAATATATAATTAGCATACTGCAGGCATATAAATAACATTTTTCTCACTTAACACTAGAACTGGAAAAAATTCGAATTTGTCCTGGAAAACCTGGAAAAGTCAGGGAATTTTATTTCTGTAAATGCGTAGCAACTATGCAAGCATTCATTATGAATTATCCTTATCATAAGTTATGTACGTACTCGGTTAACAAAATCGCAATTTATTTCGGCCGTGTTGCTGACTGTTTGCGGTGAATTAACTTTTCTTTTGCTGCTCCTATGTAACTCAATTGTTTCCATAAAGTTTTAGAATCAAGGGACGGTTTGTTAATATAGTGTGTCAAGTAAGCCTTTTTTTTCTTGCCGTATAACATTTGTAGCAAAATTTCGTAGCTTCTTGTATTCCTCCCAGTCAGCTAGGGACTAGGTTCTTCTAAATTTACAGAAAACTGTATTTCTATGTTTCATGATGAGTTTGAAATTACCGTTAATCCACGGGATTCTCTTATTAATCCGAATAGTACGTTGAGGCGCGTATTTGTTAAAAAGTTGCAATATTTTGTTATTGAGATACTCTACTTTTTTATCTAGATTTTCAATTTGGCAGCCTTTATTCCGATTGTCGTTTTTTGCATCTTTATTGAAGTTATCAAGATTAAAATCCTTCAAGCTTCTGTAAGTAATACGTCAAAGTTACAAATATAAGGCAATGTTAAAATCCTTTAAGCTTCTGTAAGTAATACGTCAAACTTACAAATATAAGTGATGGCTATTAGCTATTACTTCCCTTTGCTCTTACCCCGTGATCTTTTCAAGGGCTTGATCATCGACAAATATTGAACCTATTAATGTTTTAGAGATTGGAGTGATCCTAGTAGGTTCATTTATTGTCTGTTGTAAGCGAAATGGTTGCAGTAGATATTTGATATAGCTAACATCGTATTGCAGAGGAGAAATGAAATCATTGTTAAAATCTCCTAGAACAGTTAGGTCATCTACTTGGGCATAAAACTCTGCGAATAATTCCTCAAGTAAATTGAATTGTATACAAGGTACATATTTTGGCATATAAAGAGCACAAATTCCCAATCTACGTTGCTTAATTCGGTCAATAATATTCAGATGTTAAGTTCCACATTCACGTTGGTTTATCCAGTTCAGCCGCTGGACATTTAATTCAGTCGATACGATAATAAATACACACTCCTCCCCCACGAGTGGCTATTTCTGCTCTTGTTGAGCAATAGTCAGGAATTCTTAACATACATACAGATAATTCAGAACCAAGCAAACTCTCGGTATCTTACCACAATGTCATACATTTCTTCAGAAACTGTAGTTCTCATTTCCTCAAACTTAGGCGTAATTGGTCTCATATTGACTTGGATATGACTAACTTTCCGCGATTCATATCTATAGTTCTAGGATCGACAGGCCTAACAGTCGCATGGGTAGCTAATTTCGATATATTGCTAGTAGGCAATACAGTACCACAGTTCAGATCTGTATCATATGATACACTCATTTCTGTACGAGGAACGATACAGTAATTTAAGAGCAGAGTTGCACTTTATGATCCAGCCTACTAAATACAATACATGTTTTATCTCACTTAACTTCCTACGGACAATAAAAATAACTACATACGTATAAGCACAAGTATACGATCAGTAGTACAAATTTATATAAGAGCAATTTTGTTTTTTGATTCACTTAATCACTTAACGTGAGTACAAAGATCAAACACATATTCACTCATAACCATTATACGTAGTTCGTAGTTCCTTCTATATTGCAGCCTCCAATCAACCAGGACCGAGACTAAATTTAATAAGCAACGCTGATTAAGAAACAGGTAAGGAGGTAGAGTTTGAGATCTGTCTTGCCAATTTTACCATAATTATAGTTCTTAATTTTACAAGATTCATATTTTTTAAGTTGCCATCTTCCCCCCTTTTTTTTAAGTGTGTTGCCCTTATCCCCAAAAAATTAAAAAAAGAAAAAAAATATTGAAAATTTAAGCAAAAATGAAATATTTAATATCAGTTACAAACGCACTCCGGGCGCTACGTAGCGGGAGGCGAAACCCGACATAAATAAACGGAACACGATTGCATAAAATGACTACTTGGAGATGACTTGATTTGCTGATGAACAGCTCCATGTAGTTATAGGTGTATGATGATAGAAATTAGAAAAAAAAAAGACATGTGAATAAGTAAGTGTATACACATGTATATATATTATCACATTCTCTGAGATGTTTGCTTGCACTTTGTCCAAGCGAGAAAACAAAACGATAAAAGAATAAAAAAAACATGTTCGTTTTATCAACAGTTTCCGGTTGCACTATTGTGAGATCTCGTTGCTACTATTGTGCGATTCATTTGTCTAGCATAATTCCAGCAAGTTAGTCTGGAATAATGGTAGAAAAAATATAAAAATTGGTTAAAATTATTTACATATATTCGCTTCACTGAGCGTTCATAGCCATATCGCAAGCATATAACGATTATCGCAGTTAAAACGTCCTTCATGACAATGTACATTTCACTCGGGTGATAAGCTGTGCTGCAGGTGACGGGGGTGATATGAAGTGGGGAAGGACACAGATTTGTTTGAAGGAGAGAGTTGGGAAGAGTGGAATTCTGATTCTCATTGGTTTATCACCACTGTCCCGTCTGCTCATGACGAATAATATACACTGTCTCACAAAAGTACTACATCCATGAGACTGCCTGGGGACTGACGAGGAATGTTTGCCGGCCGGGTGGCCGAGCGGTCTGCTGCGGTAGGCCATCGGTTCGAAGGTCCCGGGTTCGAGTCCCGGCATGGGTGTGGATTTTAACAGCTAAAGGTGAATCGTGACGGGTCGTAGTCCAAAGTTACTAGACTGGCCCATATAAAAATAAAGTTTACCAAAGTTTTTTTACGAGGTATGTTTGCACTGTTCTGGGTTGGAACATTATTAGGTTTAGTTACTGAAGTATAAAATGGGAGGGGTGTAACGCAATAATCGGGGGGTGCTACTGAAACATATGGAAAGTTAATTTCTATATCTATTTGGGTTAGTACAGAATTTGAATTTACTCTATTTGGGTTTTGACCAAATAATCGTGACTGAGAGGCAATCAGGATCCGTTCAGTATTCATTTTGCTGTTTCATTGTGTTAGTAGTTTGCTGCAATATTTGATACAACAAACTAACATACCGACAGCAGCGGAGTGAGTGCTACGACGATTACCAGCACAAGTGTACATAGTATTGATCACGTGACGACATCGTTTTGTCTGAAAAGGAAAAGAAAAAGTTTGGCCTAAAATTCTCTAGTAGTTGGGGGACTTATATTTAGGGTAAGGTCAGAATTTTTCAAAATTTTCACACTTAGGCGGTGATTAAAACTGTTAATTACCGTGCTAAATTCTATCTTCGAAGCAGGTGTACCAGGCCGTTTTGGGAATACAACGTACATAATACACGCCTTTACAAAAGCTGTGTTTTATGTTCTATAATAACTTTTTTAAGCTAAAACCTCCCATGACCCATGGTTAATCCATAAATCAGTTAACAACAGGCAAAGTACAAGGGTGCGCATCCATAAGCATACAAGGTACCTAACAAAAACATTCCCAAACTTTTCATTTTTTCCGTTCTTATTTTATTCGAGTTGGAGAATCTCCAATCGAGATAAATCGTAAGAGACGCGTAGAAGCAACTATTGATCTTACTGACTGAAAGTTACTTCCACGTGGCATTGCATCCGACTTCGCAATCCGGGCCCTGATAACCTATATATATGTTTAGAGATGATGATGTACATATGTCCTATTGACGCATAAGGGAACAACCTCTGAAAGGCCTGTGGTGATGTAAACAAAAACAACTTGTGGGTGACCCGAGGCCCGTATTGCTGATTTCCAGCGTGAATTCAACCAATACTCCTAAAAAGGAAAGTAGAAACAATGGACATTTCCGTTTTCCCCGTCCTTATGTATTTTACAATTTGTTTGTGTACGTCGGATTAAATAACATATGATGTTTTTGAAATTTCAGCGCTACGGTTTTCCGTTACGTAGTAATATAGCATGAAATACTTAGAATTTAATCTCCTACGTCATACAACGAAAATCATCCTCTGTTTGGTTTACGTAATCAGTCCGTACTATTTCCGAAGCTATATGCTCCTCCCTATGTTACGTTCCTTATTCAGAAGTTTGAAGACGAAAAAACGAGAAAGAGATAGAACATTCACATCATCACTTAACGAATAATTAATGTTTTTAATAACAGAGATTGCTCGAAATATAGACGGAGCAGTTTTAACTTGCAATGCTCTTCTTATCGCTAGTTCGTGCAACTGTTGACGTCTTGTCAATTTAGCTCAGTTGGTTAGCGCATGCAACTATTAATTTTTTATACTTTCACCTAAAGCTGTTCGAATCCTATCAAAGGCCGTGTTTTATTTTACTTCACAAAACGCAAGAGTAAGTTCAATGTAAAAGTTTCAATTTAATTTTTGTTTCTTACATGCTTTTATTATTATTTTTTACAATGACATATTAAAACTATTCAATATATTTACGGGCTACAAGTACGTTAAATTGTTAACAGATGGCAGTAACGAACACTATTAATTCATGTGCTTTTAAGTTCTTGAAAAATACTTCACTAGCATTCATTAAAAAAGTATACGATTGTCGGATGTAAAAACCCACATTTTTTACAGAAAAAAGAGGTAATTCTTTTTAAATACAAGAGTTCTAAAGAGCATTATTAGAAGATATCTTATGATTTAATCATGAAAATGAAAAAATACAAGAGCTGATATAAATTTGTGTTGAAGCTACCAAACTATATCAATATCTTAAATAGTATTAAAAGTAAAAATCAATTTTAAATGAATAAAACGAACTAAATGACGTGGTAAGGCATACAAAAACGCTATTCACCAATTATACTATTTCTTTCGATCCATTTTTGCGATCTCTTTTTAACAATACTATCAAAAAAATACCATCTATATGTCAATGACAAGCAGTCGGAAGACTGATTACGTCATAACATGGCGGCGCCCGATTAATCGCAAGGCTGAGACTCTTTTGAAGCAAGTCTTTATAACTCTTCATCAAATCATCACAGAAAAAAAAAGAAAATGTTTTCCGTAGTCTGCTTTAATAGAATTTTTATTGCAATAAAAAATACTACCGGAAATGTCCATTCGTTCTTAGACAATCATTAATTGTCATAAACTTTTCCTGACAAGAAACAACTTTGAATCCTGCCTATGCAAAGCAACAGGGAAAGAACTCCTGATGAAAAACATCAGCGTCTACAAAACAAAGCATGATCAACACTATGTTGACTTTACATATAAACAACAATACTACTGCATCAGTGAAACTGAACGGAAGGCAAAATGAAAATGGTGGGATAAGAATGGGCTGATGATGCCTAACACCTCCCGGGAAATATGCAATAACATTTCTTATGATATAAACTAAGATGAGTTTTCACAAAATGAAATGTCATCCTTACATAACATACACTAACATAGTAACAAAACCATAAGTTGGGGCAGGGGGAAGAATGGGATGATGCAAGTGTTTTAACGAACATAACTAATGTACGTACAACATTTTCTAAAATAATCACAAGCACAAAACCATTACTGAATAGAGCAAAACCTCTGGACACGTGGTTCGTTGTCTCCTGCAAAGTTTGGCGTATCTTTTTATGACATAGAGCATCCCCAGCACAAATTTATACCCGTTACCAACAGGCCTTTGAAATCTAGATAAATTTGTGTAAATGGAATTGGCTCTAATTTCGTAGTCTGTAAGTGTGTGTTTTTGTTTGTCGGATTGAGGTCTGGCTACCTGGCAGGTCAGGAAAATTTGAGTTTTCATATTTGGGAAATAGAAACGGTCTACCATAAATGATGGTGACAAGTGAAACGCTGTGGATATCTAGTATTACGTTGCTGAGTTTTAACAAATGCTTGATTCTATTGGCGAATCTCGGGATGTTATAGTATGTGTTGTCTTTCAATCTGTTTTTCGATTCTTCAATTTCTGAGAGTACTGCGAAATAGTTTGTGGGTTTTCCAAGATGGCTATTATTGTACCGAAATAATCGTTTTCCCTTTGTTTCTTTTGAATTCGCCATGTTCCATTGAAAATGGCAAGAGTAGAGTCGCAAACATCGTTTGTATCCTCCTGAGAGGGAGACAGGGTTTTTGCTTAAAGCGTCAGCGAAGTTGTTAGCTTTTCTTGGTAAGTAAAAGATTTTTTAATCGAACTGTTGATAAAATCGCCAGACGATCGAACTTACGCGAAAGAAAGAAAGAGCTTAGGAAAGAAAACCTTGTTGTCTGTCATCGCGATGAGTGTAGCGCCAAAAAGGAAGTATTTGAAAGTTTTAAGGAGATAATAGAAGCCGGCCGCATCCAGGCCCAACACAGAATAGTTGGTTTCCACTGGAATCAGGCGGCGACTACAAAATCCAATCGGGTGTAAAAGTTGGTCTTTGTCGTGCTGAAATAAGGCCCCTCCTAGGCCTTCGTAAGAACTGTCTATAAAGATCTATGAAGTCTTCTTCGGGCAGAAGGGGATGAAAACGAGAGTTGAAGCCATCATTTTTTCAAAGTTTCGAAAGCATCATTTCATTGTTTCGACTAATTGTATGAAACTTCTTGAGAAGGTATGACAAAGCGCATTGCATGACAATGTCAGGTATGAATCGGCGCACAAAATTGAGGACCCCACAAAAGGATTTAAATTGACGTTTAGTTTTTGGTGTTGGGAAATACGGAATGGCTGAAACGATTTTTGGAGAAAATTCTATCTAGTCTTCGGATAGAATGATACCTAGTATTTGTAGTCTGGAGAAAGCTATAAAGCTTTTTGCTAGGTTAAGTACAAGTTGGCGTACGGGAGGCGGAGAAAAAGAATCCAGTAGCCGAAAGGTGTGATTGAACTTGACGCGTTTTATGATCGTCCATATACGTGCTTAGTATATTCGATGTTATACCCTCAGTTACTATACACAGGCAATTGGCTGGGACTGCTTTTGAAACCCATGGGACAGCCGCAGAATGCTATGGCAAAGTGTTGTGTTTAGAAACTTCCGTTAACGGAATGACGAAGAATGCCTGAGATAAGTCAAGGGTGGACAGATATTTTTTTGCCAAAAATGTTAATCATTATTTCTTCAATATTTGGAAAGGCTGCATTTAGCGATTTGATCTTGAGATTTAAAAATCGGAGATCCGCGACCAATCTAACTTATCCCATCATTTTTTCGAACCATCATGACAGGGTTGCTCCATGGGGAACCATTTCATGGCTCTGTAATTTTCTGTTGGTAGAGTTTGTCCAATTCTGCATTTATTTGCTTCCTGAGATGTATAGGCAAAGGAAATTGTTTCACATTTACCGCGGTGTCAATTGTATAGAGTGTTTAAGGAGGGACATCATCGCAAAGCAATCAGATGTCCAGTAAAAACATTGAATTTGGATACGAGGTCTCTGACCTGTTATTTTTGGGTCGGGAACAGATCGGGATTAATGTGAATGGTATTTGGGTTCACCAGCCAAAGGTGAGAATGAAATTTAACTCGTTTTTGAATTTCTTGTTCCTGCTCTTCGGACACGTTCATCAAAGATGGCGTCGGGATGTTGGCCAGTGGGTCCTCCTGATTCTCTATGTTCACGGATGATACTATCTCACTTGTGTCTAAATTGACGTATATGGGGAGAGTAATTACTTTCTGAGTCTCGAAACGAGACCGGATCAGTACACTGGTACTGCACACAAGCCTGATGGATTCAAGAATTCTAAATCAGGTTGTATAATTACGTTATCGTCCTTGCCAGTAAAATTCAAAACCTTAACAGGAGTGACTATAGTAGATCGGGGTTTAATGTTAATCTTATGGGTTGCAATTACCTTAGGGTGTTCAGATAGGCAATTAAAGTTTAAAAAATATTTTCTGTAACCACATAATTTCTCGCAGGACCCGTAAATACGGCATCTGGTGCTCGCTCGATACGCAATAACTTTAATTATTTCGTATCATGTTCAATGGATGCGTATTGGTACTACAAAAAATCTGATCCTAAAATTCTATAGTATTTCGTCATAGAAAAAAGCCGAAAAGGGTGCCGAAAAGGCTTACCACCAATCATTAACTGTACAGTGGCAACTTCATTACTAAGAATTTTATTTTCCGAAATGCCCTCAAGTGGCGTCCTTATCGGTAACCTTTTTGCTGTCTTCGGTATAAAAGAGGGGAGAGAAGGGAACATTGCACACCTGAATCTATTAATAGCCTACAAGACTGTCCATCTATTGAAATTGTCACAAATGACATTATTCTGTACGGACATAGGGACTACCATTTCGTTGCCCCGTTCCGAAGTGAGATGAATTTAGTTTTCCGAATTTGTGTTGTTCCGTTACCTCTGTTTACAATGTCTCGAGAAGTGATTGACCCCTTTGCATTTATAGCAAATAACGTGTTCCGAGTTCGAGGAATTACCCCTATTATTGTTATTGTTTCGCCCTCAATGGTTCGGCCTATACTTCTACCGGCGATTGTTTGTAGATGATTTACTAGATGATTCAAATTGTAGCACTAATTGAGATAATTTTGAAGAAAGCGAGTCAACTGTGTCACCTGTGGGTGTAGGGGTCGAAGACTGGGATGGTCCCTTCACATCGTGTGCCTGTTGTATTAGTCCCTGAAGGCATTCAATTTCTTGTTGAATTTTGTCAAGACTAGAAATTGTTTACTGGTACTTCACTTTGGGGAATGGGCTGGGGGAAAAGGGGGTATGGGTGGTGATAGCTGAGGAAAAAGAGAACCTGCCGCGTACGGTTTGTCCATCGTACTTTGCAACTGCCTGATGCAAGTGTTGGTGTAGGGAAGATGGCATAGAATTGCTGAGCGAAGTAACATGGTGGGTATAAAGTGGAAGAAAAGAATGGATCAGGTACGAAGCCGGTGACTGACCAGCTGTTGGATTTGTCTGGAGCTGTAGTTAATATAATTCTTCGCGAGGACGCACGGCTACAGTGTAGTAATTCTTAACGATATTTTGTATTTGATTAAATCCACTGTAGAAATATATTTGGGAGCAATACGCGAGAGCAAGTCTGATCTCAAGCCTAGAACAATTTGTTTTGTGATGTAATTATTCGATGCTTATGGCTGATATGTCCTAATCAATCGAGATTTACTCATGTAGGCGTACGTGGGTTTGCCTATTGCCTGCTTCCTAGCGCGAATAACATCATCTGCCCTGTATAAACATGTTATACTTCAGTTCGATAATTTGTTTTTTAATCTTATTACGTTTTTTCTAAAAAATCGGACGAATGAGATAAGGTAAAGTAATAATCTAACGCTCGTTTAGTTAAGAGGTAGGAAGAACGGATCTTGTCACCAGACCAAGCGAACTGGGTTTTTATATTGTCAAAGGTGAGAAAGAAATTGTCAAATGATCCTGGATCTAATCCAGAGAAAGCCGGAGAGAGAACGTAGCTGAATTAGATGTTCAGCTAATGAAGTGCCTTGAGGTGGCGGAGAACGTGCGGCATTTTGCTGGATGTTGAACTCCATACGTTCTAAGCAAAAGCAAATAATTCTAGTAACTGTTTTCAATTGATCGTCCTGGAGATGAAACTAATAAAGAAAACAAACTATAAAAACTTAAGCAGGGTGGGTGTGTGGGACAAAAACAGAACGTTGGCTAGTGCCATTATTATAGCGTTGACGCCATATGAACTAAAAAAATAAAGGGGGTTGGAAAGAATTTTTCTATCGGGCCGACACATGTAACCTCCATTAAACCGGGACCGTGGAGGTTGAATATTTCTCTCGGTGTTCGTCTCGTGAACTTGAGGAAAACCATACCTTAACTGGGATGGATATTCTGGGTTTACATAGTTGTAAGGTAGACATTAGAAATGGGGAAAGTTGGCACTAGGAACATCAGAATAATAAACTTAAGTTCTAGAAAACATGTGCTTATTAACCCTAGAGCAGAACCAACCATTCATGGGGAAACAGGACAGACCCCACCAGCGGCAATGAGTTTTCGAACCTAAGCATACAAATCAGAGTTCCGCTTACTGGTAACCAGGGTTCAGGCAGGAGATGCCGGGTTCAATCAAACTAATCTCCAGCAAGGCTCCAAAACCACAAAGGGAACTAGCTACGCGCACTAGTTTTTAAGTGACACCCAAAATGACTGGTTTTACTCGGCCCAAGTAGAAGTAGCTTGAAGCGGTCTAAGCTTGTTCTCCTACAGACGTGCTCTAGTCGATCGTCTCCGTCTAACCTCTCATGACTCGAGCTTTGCTGTCCTGGTATTTATGTCCAATCTGGAATTGTAGGAATTTCTTCTGTGTTGAGCCAACGAACTTGGAGTGATTGTACAAATAGTTTTCTTCAGAGCTAGTTACCAGTGGCGTCTTTGAAGTGTGTTAGCCCCTTCGTCAATAATATACACAGCAATATAAGAAATCATACCCCTGTATGAACATATAATTACAGGTTCGGTGTGTTTTAAGTCCATCAAGTGTAACTAATATTGAGTACTTGTGTAACCTTGCAGTTCAGATGTGTGTTGTTCACTACAAGGGCATAACAGTAAGTTCACCACAAGGACATAAAGTTACGAGGACAGAAACTGGGATTCAGACAGCAGTCTGTTCAATAGCATTTAGCTCCGCTTCAGGCATAACACTGTACCTTGTACTGTTGCAAATTAATTGTATTCTACAATCCAGAGACCATACGTTGTTTTTGCCAAACTTTGCTGAAACTTTCTGTAGTAGACCGAGCCGAGGAGTTTCTTCCGTGGTTGTAATTCCACTACCTTTGAGTTTCCTTTTGTTGTTGAACAGGAGCGACCGGTACCTATACAACGTAAATTTTACAATAATAGCTCTAGGGCGATTATTATTACTATTCACTCGTCTTACCCTATGCGATCTATCATCTCGGGATTGATATCTACTGAAAGAGTTTCCTTAGAAATATTTAAACCAGACTGTCTATGTTCTCATTTCTGTTTTCCTGCAGACCAAAAATTCTTAAGAAATTTTTGTTTCGTATGTATTTGTCAGGTATTTTGATCACCAACGATATTATTTTTAACCTGTAACAAAAATTGAAAGCAGGATTTCTCGATTTTCAAAAGTGCTCCTCCTTACAATCGTATAACGAGAACCTACTGTGTTTACTATTATTGATATTGTATGCTTTATAAAGGTAACTGTCTGTCTTAAACAGTGGTTTACTATTACAAGCGAAATATCATCAAAGGGTGTCTAACTTCTCGTGCTATTCGATTGTCATCTATTTTAGTCTGTTTACACAAACTAATTTTCTCTAATGAAATTCGCTTATTGGAGATTACTCCAGAAATGATTAGTACAAAAGACATTAAATATAACAAGCTTATTTACACAAGTATGATTATTTCAATGACAGTAGCATATACTTATCAAAATAAGACGTTCTGTGCACAGTCACTTGATATATGTTACTTATAATAAACAACAAAATTGTTTTGGCATGAAATGAACATTACAAAGCGGACTTTATAATTTCTTACCTTTTTCGCTTCGCTTCTTGTTTCTAGACCAAGTTGAATAAATGATGATTTTGAAATTTTGTATAACGAAAGCAAATTCAACTATATTGAGCGATATATATATATATTGAGATCTCTTATTTAGGCCTAAATTACAGTTTTTCTTTATACTAACGGATACTGACAAGCAAGTCCACCAGCCATCGAAGTTTAAAGACAAGGTAGCACTAAGGAGAAGTTGTAAATCTCTTTCGCTGAAAGATGATTCCTTTAGGCGAGAATATCTCGGAGAAGTTCTTCGGTCGTAATATCTGGTAAAGTCATTGTCCTATGAGAGTTTTGATTTTCACACACGTCACTCGATTTTAATTACTTAAACTGGTCGAAAACAAAGTTTGCGATTTTTCCCTGTTGTTTTCTTTGACGTCACAGGTACTTTAAATAACTTTTGATTTTAATTGTTTCATAGTTCACTTATTTGTCCTTTCTTGTATATTTGGATGTCAAAAAACTATATGAAGAAAAAGTAAGAAAAATCCCTTTCTGTAGGCCTACAGGCTGAGGTCGATCTCGAAGTTTTTTTTTATTTTCAAAAATTCAAATCTCGCATTATATGAGCGCTATCGAGAAACTATTTATTGATCTGTAGATTATTCATCAAGAGCTGTTCAACGATACCCCAGAAGACATACATATATATATATATATATATATACTCGATTTTCTTAGCTGGGAGAGCTGCCCCCAGACCCCCGTAGGGGGCTGCATCCCCAACTTCAGTGCTTTTGAGAGGATGCGCCTTCTTTATCTTAAACAAAATCTCGCTGCAGCATTACACCACCATGGTGTCCATTTGCACCTTCTCACGGGGGGCTGCGCTCCCAAAGGGGAGGTTTGCCTCATTTATTGTTACCTACTCTTGGCCATACACCTTCAAAGAAAATTTCGTTTCTCTACCTTCAATGATTTGGAAATTGGGTTTTTGGGGCGGCCATTTTGGATTCAAGTTGACGACTTTTTGAAAGTTTTTTTATATTGTCGTGACCTACTTGTGATGGTACGTACACCTTCAAGTAAAATTTCATTAATCCAGCTCAAACGGTGTGCGAAATGGGATTTTGGGCGGTCATTTTGGATCCAAGATGGCGACTTTTCCCAAATGTTGTAATATTTCCCTAAACTACTCGTCATAATGCACCTTTATGCCAAATTTCATATCTCTAGCTCAAACGGTGTGGAAACAGATTTCTTGCTTCCGCCATTTTTTATCCAAGATGGCATCCTTGAATACATCATGTAATATTTTAGTAACATACAAGTGATAATGTACCGTGTTACCAAATTTGATATTTCTAACTGCAGCCGTTTATGCTGTGTATTCTATACAACAATGAGTTCGGCGGCCATTTTGGATCCAAGATGACCGATTTTGCTCATTAACGAACTTAACCTAGCTATTAAGCCTAGAAACAACATGTCCGGTCAGCGTGGGAGCAGTAGACCAACTCCTCCTTTCGGGGAGAGGCCTCATCCATTAGTAGATTGAATATGGCTGTAATTTATTATATATACATAGATATCGCACCGGTCTTAATAGGTAGATTTTTCTTCGAAGTCTACCTAATAACACTGTTCTTATGTGGGTTATTCGTTTCGTAAAAGCATTACAACGATCAACACAATAGCCTCGTTGCCTACTTGTATCGTCTTTTCCTTTGTTCGTTCAAAGACTACATGTAGCTTTTCATATGTGTTCGGACAAAGAACACTGCCGCATCCACGGAGAACTTAATAAATTCGTTATTTCATTGTTCGCCGGGATTTTTATGTATCGCACAGTCTAATATTACAATTATCTCAACTTAGGATAGTAACTCGTAAATACGCGGTGGTATTTTCACTTCAAAGATACTTGTAACACAGGCTAGTTATATATACGTGGTTAACGGTTTGAAACTTGGCGAACAACTAACGCACAGTGATAAGCTTCTCTCATACACACAGGCATACATGTCCAAAAACGGTAGCGGCGTTGTTGTGGGACACATACAAAGGATATCGTTTAGTTAGCAGCGAACATTAGCTATTACTGATTGAGCTCACATAATACAATGATATAATTCAATAAAATGACCCTTAACATACATAATCGTACAGTTCAATATTGCTTTGATATAAATACAACTGATACATCGAATTTTACGCACAAATCAAGTGACTCATAGGCGGGTGACTGTTAGTAGCTAGGGAAGAGAAAAAAAGTCATCGGTGACGAGGTTCTTTCTCTTCACATAAAGAATAGAACGTAATTGTAACTAATTGAGAAGCATATTCTGGAGCGTTGTACACATTGAATCAGAATTACTCATAACTTTGTGCGTTAGAGACAAAATTTCTTATACGCATTTACTAACTAGAAATCACAGTCGTGGCTCCATATGATTCAAAATATATAGGAAATAAGATTAATTAACATGAATATTGATTTTCAGAAATTTTTCATTAAAATTAACAAGGATAATGTTTATTATTATTAATCATTGAAACTTGTCATATCTTCTCTGATATTGATCCAGGTCAGAAGATTTTGCTATCACCTGATCACATATTTTTCCTATTTCCCTTTCTTTTCGGTTTCTCCTCAATTTCGTGAAGCGAATCTATATTAAACTTAAGAGTTGCTTCCAACTGTTTCACGACTATATCCACTAAATTGCCCAAGAAGTCTTCACCTAACAACATTTTTGCAATCTGCTTTTTATTATAACAGCTTGAGAATTATTGCATGAACAATACTTCTTACCTGGTGATTGAGATTTACCGAACTTCTCTTTCTGCCCTGACATTTTAACTAGGCACTTGATCACTGACTGTTTCAGTTTTACTGTTTTACACCAAAAATCACTAATTTCAAGTTTTAGACTACATTCGAGACTAGGGAGAGAGATTTAATTTTTTGTTAGGAGCCACCTTCCACCCCTGTTTCTTAACATGCTTTGTTCAAATCGTGTTGCGCACTTTGAGGACGTGCATCACGAGTAGTTGTTCGCTCTCCCCAATCTGGGACAGGCTATCCCTAGAGATTCTCGGATTGCCTGAATTCCTGCACTTGATACAGGGTGGTGCGGGATATTTTTTAGACCAGGCGTGCAGAATGTAATCCTAGTCTTTTTCCTGTTTTTAGGGGGCGATTGCAGAATTGTTTCGTCATTTCTTTATTTTTTGCAATATTACAGATAACACATAACACAGTACATAGACAATACAACATAAACAGCTGACTTCACGATGACCTGTAAAATAGCAAAAAATATAGAAATTTATTCATTAGTATAGTTGTCTTTGGTGTCCATGTAGTTCCTTCATATTTTGCTGCTCCGTGTCTTTTGTCTGCAGCACTCAATTAAATTCACTACACTCTTACTAACAGTCACACACACTACACTTATACACTCACGCAGAAGGTTTGTTGAACTGTTTGTGATGTTATTTTGGGTTCCACAACGTCATCACTTGTGTTCTTTAGATACGAGCGTTCACTTACTACTGATGACTCCAGCAGTAGGTCACTCTGACGAAAATAACCACTGGCTTCCAGCGGTTCCTCACGCTTACTTTCACTCATTCGTTCATTCACTATTTTATCTTGTTTCTTGTAGTTTAATTATTTTTGTATTGGAGTGTTTCTTGGTTTAATTCACGTATTCTACGTTTATCGTTTTCATTGCGGACGGTCGGCGCACTGTCATCTATGATTTTTGGTTTTGTTTGTTATTATTTATTGAGCCTTATGTCTCAAACACTGGGCACTGTTTTTAGTTTTATTTATTTTACGCTTCACCTCATCATCACCCGCGGCCACCCCCCCACTGATAAATTTTGCTCTATAATATTTTGTTCGCTAACTCCCGGAGGACAATCTGTTCCGGAATTCTCCGAGCATTTGTGATGTCCTTGCCCTCCAGGAGTTTCTTTCTTCTTTGACTAGTTCTTCAGTCTCCTTGCATCGTAGAACTGTGTGTTCCGGGGTAGCGACCACACCGCAATAATGACAAAGGTTGTCTTCAACTACATTTAAATCTCTCAGTTTATTTCTATACTGTCCGTGTCCCGTAAGGAAGTGGAGTAGGCTGCCTTCAGTTTCGACTTCGATATCCAGTCTCTCAGCCACGCTTGGGAAAAAAGCATGAAGTCTTCTTGCCGTGACACAGTTAGTCCAAAATTGCTGCCATGCAGTGGTTATTGCATCTGTTATCTCTTGTTTATTATTAGCTTGAATGTTTATTATTTGTGTGATTTGCGTCTTTTTTAAGCCAGTACATGGCTCCAAGTTGTTTGATTTGGAGGTTTATGAGAGCCGTGGCAGCGGCTATTTATAATACCTTCACTGGCGTTGTTCTGTAGGCTTTTAACATTCTTCTGTATTTGGCGTTGTGCTCTATCTACCGTATGCTTTTGTCTGATGTCATTCATTCTATGACAAAAGAGACTTGCTCCATATCCAATTAATGATCGTATTATTATGTCGTGGTACGTTTTAAGTAATTTTCTTGGTATTTGTGTTAATTTAATAGGTTTGTTTTTGGCATTTATTACATGTTGTCTGCAGTTTAATTTCTCATTTAAAGTGATTCGTAAGTATTTGAAATTTTCTTCTCTTTCAATTGTTTCATTGTTTATTTTTATTAATGGGCATCTACACCTATTTAACTTCCCTTTGAATAATACTTATTTTGTATTTTCCGCGTTGTTTGTAATTTATTATTTTCGCACCATAATATAAGTACTGTTGTTATTCTATTTCCTTTTTGTTGAATTTTCTTCCTGCTGTTTTCTTTTAGCACTACAGACAGATCGTAGGCAGACACACTACACACTCCGCTTCTGTCATTTCGTTTAGTTTCTCCAAGCATGGCTGGAAGGCTATATCCCAGAAAATCGGTCCTAGGACTGATCCCTGCGGGCATCCTCTTGTTGGTATCTTGGTCACAACGTCATTCGCAGCATCCGCTTCTATTCGTCTGTTTGGAGAATAGCTTTTCATTAATTGCCATAGTTTAGGATGAATGTTTAGTCTTTTTAGTTCCTCCATCAGAGTCGGCCGCCAGAGGTTATCAGATGCGCCCTTAATGTCGAAAAATATTCCCAGTACGTACCGGCATTCGTTTGTTTTTAAGCTTTCGATTTTAGTGCAAAGTGTGTTTATGTCATCTTCTGTTGATTTACCTTTTCTAAAACCGTACTGTTTCATTTACCTATATTTATTATTTTTCATTAATTTTGTTTGAGATTATTTTTTCAAAAGTTTTACTAATTACATTTAGTAGACACATTGGCCAGTACGATTTAGGGTTTAATTTATCTATATCTTCTCCTTTTAGCAATATTACTATTTTTTTTCCCACATGTCCGGAAATGTACCTTGTTTTATACATTGATGGAACAGTCTTGCTAAGTAGGATATCCAAATATCGTTTTTGGTTTTAAATATTTCGTTTTTTATCTCATCTGGACCAGGGGCCTTACCATTTTTTTTTTAAATTGATTGCTATCTCAATATCAGTATTGTGTACTATCATTCCTCTTCCTTGTTTGTTTCGTTAATTGATACTTTAGCTGCTGCTGTCTTTGTTTATTGGTGCCATTGTCGTCATCCTCCTTGTCATCTAGAAATAACTTCGTTAGTAAATTTGTGGTGTCGGCCCAATTCATTGTGTATTCTCCGTTATCTTTTTTAAATATATTTTGGATATTTTAAATTTATTCATTACTATTTTATATGGCATTCCCCATGGGTCCAGACAGAGATATCCACAAAGCTGTTCCAGGTTTTCTTCTTTAGTTCTTTTACTTCTTTTTCATATTTTTGTTTTGTCTGTATTTTTTTAAATTCTAATTGTCGTAAGGTATCATCTCGGGCCGCTCTATAGCTCTTCCTTGCTGCTTTGTTTTGTTTCCTTTTGTCATGCCTACTGTTACAGTCGCATGTGATCTGGTATACAATTTCGTAACCACTTGCTATATCTTCGGGTGCGAAGTAATTTTTGTGTTGGGTGAAGTTCTTCTCAATCACACCGCTCCATCCCTTTTTTCTTTAAGACAGAGACGATTGAACTTCGAAGTCCCACCTCATTTCGTGTAGTTTGGCATCTATTCACCAGTGGCTGCTCGTGGTCTAAATATTAGGTGAAGTGGATTCAAATAATTAACGTGTCCACTCTCTGTTCATCTTGAATTTCAGGTTTATCCATAATACATACCCCTTATCCATCTTCTTCAATGTTGATGATCCTGTCAGATCCCCAATGGGGAGGTTACCACTCGAAATCATTAAGCGCACTCCCCAACTTTAAAAATGTTACTGTTAAAATCGAAGAAACCTTGCAAATCTTTACTTACACTCCCAAACTGAAAATCCTGACAAAATCCTAACTCCTGACCTCGCGATTAATATCAAGGAAATTAAAATTGAAAATATACAGAACGGTTATTCTGCTGGTAATACTTTACAGTTGCCAAAGTTGAAGTACGGCCTTAGCAGAAGAACATAAATTTCGAGTGTTTAAAGATAAGGTTTAAGAAAGATATACGGGCCAAAAAGGGACGAAATTACTGGAGAAAAGAGGAGACTGCATAATGAACTGTACCGAGTGTACGATTCACCCGATGTTGTAAGAATAATGAAATCGCGATTACTAAGGTGGGTAGGCCATGTAGTTCGGATGGGGGATAAGCGAAGATTATATTCCATCGTGGTTGGAAAGCCGAAGAGAAAGGGACCGTTGGGAAGATCGAGGCGGCGTTGGGAGAATATTAGAAGGGATCTTCGAGAGATGTAAAATGGCTTGATCTTTTCCAGGATGGATCCAATGTCGAATGTTTGTTGCTGTGGCGATGAGCGTGAGATTTTCGTAAGCCATAGAGTTTGGTAGTTGTTTAATGTCCCAATTTCAAACCAAACTGGAGGGCCACAAAGATTTTAGCAGCTTGTTTCATGGTGATTACTGGGTAGGGATTTATACTTCTTAATCAAGTAAATCGAATAAAACTTTTGGCTCGATATTACAATGTAACTACCGACAATTGCCAATGCTGAGATCACACGATAACTTTTTGCCTGACATTTAAGTCTAACATAAGTGTTAGGCAAATGTTAACATTCTCGAATATCACGTTTCTGTGCACACAATACCACTTCAAGTGTTAAGTGGTGACGCATATTAACAACTGAACGTTGTGAACCGTGCGCTGCAACTGCGATCAACAAAGCCATTAAAAAATAAATAATGAGGAAAAGGAAATGTGGACATTTTAAGAAAATGTATTCGAGTATTAGAAATGAAACACCCATACAATTTTCGTATTCTGCATATATAAATTTTACGCATTTGTTTAGGAAATTAAAGCGATATGAAGTATTTCGTAGAATGCTGTTAAAACCGCTACGAAGGAAGTTAGTTCATGGTTGTTGGTCACCTATGAACATACTATTCATTGTATAAAAGATGGCAATGTGATTCCGTCATTTTGTTCTCCGTATGAGCATATACTATATTAGAATTCAAATGAATAAGCCATTCCATTATGTTTGTCATGTTGACGGGAAGGGTCCTCACATGTGCACATATTGACTTGCTCACATTTTTTCCTAGTTAGGTTTGTTCACGTTAGAAACGGTAAAACAAACGTAATATGTATGTAACTATTTATTTAATCCAATATGCACCTCTTTACACAAACATTAATGATAAATCAGTACTAAGGGAAGGCCAGTCATATACACCTTTCATTCGCTAACGTTTTCTTCACATTTTTTTGCTTGGGAATATATGGCACCTGCGTCGGTTACTTTCATTACAATATTTTATCAGTTAGTGTAATCGTCGCACACAACTTCCTCCTTTTCGATGGAGCAACTCCATTGTAATTACTTCAGTGCCCCTGTCCTCGTTACTCTTTCATACTTGAGTAAGTAAAATCTAATCTAATCTCAGCTTGCGTAGCATAGATATCACATGGGAAAAATATGAAATGAGATGACAAAATAAGAGTAAGAGGGTCATGAAGTGATCCTAATGTTGGAGGCCTTAAGTGAGCTTGTAAACTTCTAAGAACGAGATCTATGATATTTGCCTGAAGTGGACTCCTAAGCACTCTTTTCAATTTAACACAACCAGTTTTTGAACCAAGGACCACACATACAGAAAGCGAGAGGGGTTAACATTACATTTCTGGTCCAAAAACTGAAATTTTCAGGAAGTATGTAAAATTTTCAACGTGGGTGACGTGTTAAAACGCAAAATATAACAAAGTTTCGAGTCATGGAAGTGAGAAATAAGAACCAAAGTACGTCGGATTATTTACCAGTTTCAGTCTTCAGCCCGAGCACATAGTGTTAGTGTTAAACGTGATGTGTGGATTGCATATAAAGAAAAAATCTAACTTGAATTTTCGTAACCCGTCGTAGCAAACCTCGAATTTGAATTTAATTTTAAGGCCTTTATTTAGGCAACTTTGACTCAGGCCGGATGGATAAATTGGTGGAATTAAGAAAGTTGGAGGGAACGGGAAAGGTCTAGGAAAACTCACGCACGTGGTTTTTGTCCACCTCAAAACCCACATGACATGAACAGGGTTTGAACCGACGATCCCAAGCTTAGCATTCTCGACAATTTGTCTCATCATTTATGTAGCAAAAAACTTGTTATTCATAGCAAGAAGTGAACTATTACTAACCCTCCACTTGCCATCCTGTTTCTGTGTCGATCAACTCAAGTACGTTTTTAACGAAATAATCATAATAACTGCTATAATGTTTGTTAGTAGAACAATATATATAGTAAGAAATAGTGTGAAATACGTAATTGTATCTATGTATAAGCAATTGACGAGCAGAAATAGATTTTCCACCAAGAGTAGTATCTAAAGTGCATCCGAACAATATAGTTTATATTATACGTAACACAGTAATAACATAAGCATATATCCTGGAAACCAATGAGGGTTTATTAGTATCAACAGCAATTGATATCAAACCTACATCAACACCAATGTAGGTTTAGCAATTACAGCAGTTAATCGTAGTTTCTATTGCATCAAGGTCGCTTCTGCAAAATAGTAAATTATATCGACAAGATCTGATATACATTATACAACACTTATGCAATAGACTTAGGTGAATCTGTAGAGTTTCCGAAGCAACTGGACATGTTGAGAATGTGTATACTATAATCACAAAACGTAAAGGTAAATATCCCTCATCAGTGAAACGTACATATCCAACAATGATTCGCAACAAAGTACATGTGAAGAAGTATATAAAAACAAATGCAAGAGAACAACTTATTGTATCATCGTTACCAACTCGCAACAGAGAATAAACAACAAGTGTTGACAACTAGCGACTGGAAAAAGCCACTATATCAGATCACAACAATAACACAGCTTTTTCTAACTCTCGCTGGATTACTGTCTTTCTCTAGGTGTTTATAGAAGTGTCTATGTGAATTGTTTACATGGAAATGAGGTATCGTGATTTAACATGTGGCTCAATACTTAATAGAAGCTTGAGTCTCAAAGGTAAATTTTATCGAGCAAGAGCGCTAATCATAGGATTTGCCGGGTGCTCGAAAATTAGTACGACTCCTCTTTATCAATTATTACTTAAGATAGTTCCTTTAATTTAAACCGACACATGCATAAAAGAAAATAATAATTTCTGTGTAGGAAAGTACAATATTATTGCTATAATTATTACTACTAAAATATCGAGCATCCCAGCAGAATAACATCTTTCTTAGTAGACCTATTTCAACGATACCTGTACAGTTTAGGCACAAACAGTGTTGCAGAAGTAATTTTTTGACGAAATATTTGGACGGACGTACAGAAAGTTGGTATTAACATTGCATATTATTTATACAGTTGTTTCCCCATGTAACCAATCGCTTTCAGCACCTTCAGTTGTCTTTTAGTGACATCACTTGATCGATGATGTTAAGTCAACACAAAAGTAGGAAGAGTTATATTTGAAAAATGTTAGATAAAAGTTAACATTCCAATTCACACGATATTTTTTATCGAGTGTTACACAGTGTGTCAGGCAAAAAGTTATCGTTTGATCTAGGCATAAGACGTAATGATTTCAAATTACTTTAGATTCGCGGATAATTTAATTTCCTTTTATCTTTGGATAAACTAGTATGCAATAGGACTACAAACTACAATGCAAGAATTTAGTAAGGAGAGTGCAAAGGTAGGACTTAAAATGAATTTTAGGAAATCAAAAGTTATGTACAGCCGACATGTTGAAAACAAAGAATTAAAAATTCTCGGAGAAGATGGGTGTAGTTGATTATTGTGTTTACGTAGAGCAGTTGAAAACTTCGAATGGCAAGATGACTGATGAAATAAATACAAAATGGAAGATGGCATGGAGCTCGTTTGGAAAATGAATTTCATTTTAAAATGCAATTTACCAATGTAACTCAGGCGTAAAGTGTATAATCGGTGTGTTTTACTTGTGATGATGCACGGACGTCGAACGTGGACATTGTATGTGCAAACGAATCGAAAATTAGAAGTTACAGAAAGAGCAATGGATAGATGCATTTTAGGAATAACTAGGAGCGAAAGGAAAACAAATGGATGGATTCTTTTCCAAAGAAAGTTAGGAAATGTAATCAAAATCGCGACAAAGGTGAAGTGGAAATGGACCGGTCACATAGCCAGATGGACTGAAAGAAAATGGAGGGCAAGTGTTGCAGAAAAAGGAAGTGGAAGAATTGACCAAGAAAACGGCACGATAAAAAATAGATATGTGAAATGAGGAATTGTACAGGAGTTACATGGCTGAGATCAACAGCTGACAGAGTTTTGTGGATAACGATCGCATCCAGGAGTGGATTAAGCATGGATGAAGCTGATAAATATATGTAAATGCAAGTTTGGGTTTGGCCATGTCGGAAAAACCATGGGCAGTGCATTACGGGGTTGGCGCAAGGAGTATAGACAGGGTTGGTAACTCCCGACGATGACTTCTCGCTTTAATGGATCAGTCGATCCAACAGTGTGTGCAAATACAGTAATTTTGAAAAACTAACTAAAGTGCTGAATAACTTGCCTAATGTACTTCAGCTTTCTCTAGATCTATTCTAACGATATACACCAAAGTAAACCACAAATAACTATTTTCATAATCGGTACGAATGATATCTTTCATTCTCGTGCAATAATATTTTCATATTGCCTATTTGTTCATCTGTTTTTGTTATCACATTTGTTCTAAATTTAAGTGGTAAAGTGTCTTTTCTCCGCAGTATTCTCTGTGTTCTGTTAGTGAATGGTGTTCGAAAAGAATCATACATTTCCATCAACTGCTGCCTTGCTACAACTCTCATTGTCTGTAACCAAACCACGCACCTTCAAAGAATGTGCAACAGAAGACAAGACAAGTACATCAAGATGGCTAGTCATCCTCGCTCTTTTAAGTGTCGATATACAGTTAAACCTTGCGCCCACTACTGACATTGTGAAATTTTATGGCTCGAAGTAATAATACCAAATCGACCGAAACAGCTACTTGGTTGCTATGTTGCTATCACAGGCCACACAGAAGTTCCTCATTACCTATGTTAGAATCTTGTCGGGACTCAATGTTGGCAGCAATTTCAAACGGCACTGTTTGGTAATTTTAGTCTCAGACTAGCTATTTCCGTCAATAAGTACTGGAAAATTCTATTACGATTCATGGTTACTTGACAGTTTTATACATGGAATGGGATTGAAGCAACATAACATGCAAGATACGCGACTGCAAAATAATATAGATTGTGTAATCTCTACCTATACAGAACTTACTGTCGTTCCAAAATAGGATCATCATTCGCTAGGTGTGTTCTTCCCGAACAGTTCTCACACAAAGCAATATCAACGGCTTCTTCAAGATACACTCTTACAGTGAAGGAAGACACCATGGAATTAGACATGGTGTTTAATTCCATGGTATAGTATTTTTAAATATTGTCATCTTGACGTTGTTGTACATATTGTATATCTTTTTGTTGTTAATTTCTGTTAATGTTTCGATATAAAATGACCTACATGTGCTTTATTTCGAACCTATTCGTAAATAAACAAAATAAATACATGTACAGACCTGATAAAATAAGATACAGAAAGAGGTTACTTATTTACAGGACATTGTAACAGATGAATAAATACTTCAGACAAATTTTAGAAAGGAGGCCAGCTTTCGCAGTAAGGCATGATCAGGAAAAGAATAGAAAAAGAGGAACAGTAATGGGGAGTGGCTGGGTTGACATACAGAAAGATGTAAAAGCTACAGTGATGGAGTAATTGTGAAACTGCTTAAGTTGGTTCTGTGATTTATTTTTCCCATTGACTCGCATTGGAAACTTTTCATTAGCTTCTTGTTGCTTTCTAAATGAAAGCTCGCAAAAACTGTACTACTCCCAAAGAATATCCGTAAAATTATTAACAGATTTCGGACTGATAATTTTACTGATTATGTCGAAAGATGTAGAAAGAAATATTTCAGCAGTTAATTACTCACATGAGTACTAATGACATCTTACCTAATTTTCATTCTGGATTTGGTAAGCATTATAGCAGCACTACAACTTCGTTGGAAGCTACAGGTGAAATACTAGATGCATTCAATAATTCACATATAGTCATCACTGTACTGTTGGATCATATAAAAGCATATGATTTAGTTCATTATAATCTGCTCTTGGCAAAATTGAATTCGTAATTTTAATTAAACCGCTATTAGGTGCTTTCAATCATATTTATCAAACAGAAAGCAAGAATTTTGTCTTACTACGGGACTCTGTCTTGTAACTGAGGCTCCTTTAATGCAGGTGTTCATATACCCTCAGAGATCTCTAATAGCTCTGCTGTTATTTTCACTGTATTCCAAAGATATTATAGATCTTATTTAACATGGATGTACATATTTTTATACAGACGACATAATTATTTCTTCATTGCTACGAAATACTATGCACGCAGTGGAATTCTTTGTGAAGACCTTGCAGCAATATCAAACTGATGCCATATTAATGGTATCCTCATGCATCTAGTGACATACACCTTTACTTTCTGGAGAAATCAACAATGTTTAAGCAAAAAATCAACCCAACAGAAATAATACGTGTTATGAATTAAAAGTACCAGTAACATTGGGTTAATAGAACAGGTAATAAGTTGGGATACTCACACTAGCAAAATTAAATTACACTTTACGAGTGTATTCGTTCTATGACTATTTATTTACTGTGATTGTGTGTATCAAATTTCCTCTTGTGTTCGTAGATGTATGGCAGTCCAAAGGGCACACAATTCCTACATTCGGTTTGTTTTGACTTGTGTAAAACTCAGGTTTACTCTCTGAGATGAATAACAATATTTTACAATGTCATGACGGCAGTGTCTGCATCACTGTTGTTTGATTTGCAGAGTCCTTAAGATAAAATTTCCGCCTGAACTACTAATACCGTAAATTTAGAATTAGGTCCGACGTTCTGTTATATGTAACATGCAGTAGTGAAAACCGTGATGTAGTACACCACAAACTTAAACAAGTAGATTTGTTGTTTTGAATATCGATGGCAAGGGTCCAGACATATCAAACAAGTTAAAACCTAAAGTTCATTTAAAAAACGCCCAAGTTATTCCTACTTTTAGGTCTGTGGCTAGCTTTTAGTATGCTGTATTAAATAGTTGTGTTAGATATGACAAGTTGAGTATTTACCATTTATTTTCGTCTTCGGTTTTGATTGGTTCATTTCGTTATTTGTACAAGGATATATGTATCCTTTCTGTATTTCTGTGTACTTTTCCCTATTGCCTCATTGTATTTTGCTGATTTTTAAGTGTTTTCTTTTTAGTTAATCAAATTCCAATATTCCTATTTAGTGCCCCGCATGAACACAAGTGATTAGGTGAAAGTATACTCGTATAGATTTCCTTGTCTGTCTATCCGCCCCCTAGATCTTAGTAACTATAAATCAGACAGAGACGAGCCATACACCGTTGGCTTAAGGATGGGGAAAACTTTGACTCTAAGTGGAAGGTCCTCTTCATTCGCTTAGCATTGTCCCTTTGGTTCTCAGTACTTGGAAGTCACACGGAGGTGAACCAAACACCATTGAATTCCTTATGGACTGAACGGGTGGGAAATGCTGTGACTTGGACTTTTTGTTTTTAATATGATTCTTATTCAAGGGTACTTTGGTTTTGTCTATAAAACCATTATTTTGCTTGTTTTAGATTTTGTATTTTTGAATATCGATGTGTGCTCTGTTAATATTTGTACCTTACGCTTGCTGAATTTCGTTTACTTTAATTAAGCTATTTCATAAAGTGATTGTATTTTACGTTATTTTATTTTAGTTTCATTACTATCAGCCACTGTTCACATTAATTGGAGGTGGTGTTAAGAAATTGGAAGAGTCTTGCCGTCCTATGAGTAAAGTTCTACCCCAAAAGGCAAAGTGGTTGAAAGACGACGTGACAATATTTGATCCGGAAAATAATATGGTAGTAACGAGAAATGGGCACAGAGTGACGTATGATTTCATGGTGGTAGCTGTAGGTTTGCATCTAAATTATGATAAGGTAGGGTTCTTATTTATTTATATTTTTGTATGAATAGTTCTGTATGCTTAGATATACCGCTCAAGTGGTGAAATGAAACTGGGAAGGTGAACTGAGACGCGGTAATATCTGTGAAACGAAAGTGTTATCATTTAAAATATAAATTAATCTGTTAGTAAACTTTTACTGATACCCATAGACTGTACTTTACGCTGGGGAAGAGGTAATCGCTATGTCAATGCTCTTTTATTGTAGGATTGGCTTTGAAAAGTGAGTCGTTAATCGCGTTAAAACTACGCTGCAGTTGTCGATATATGGTGTTTTTTTTGCCGTCAGTCACACAAAATGTTTGTAATTTTGAGATAGGGTACGCATCACAGTTTGCACATATATAACTTTTTTATTTATCTGTGATATCTTCGTACACCTGTCATCCCTTATAATTATCTATACAGCGTGTTTATAAACTACACTGACAAACTTCGGAAGGTGATTCCTCACATCAAAACAAGACAAAAGGTTTTCTGACATTTTCGAAATGCACATAGTTCGATGCTACAGTCTGCCGAAAGGATGGGAAATGAACTTCAGAGCGTCATATTTATAACACCAGGAACAGTAGATCTTATGCGGCATGGTATCGTCAAAGAGTCTAAACTTTGTGTATTTAAAAATGCATATACCAGAATTGTGCGATGTATAGACAAGGTATTCCTAAAAGAAAGGTGATTCTCGGAACTTTTCTGGTAGCTCAAAATAAGCATGAATTAAACGACTTCCCGTGTGAAGAAAGATGATATAGTCATCACCGGCATCCAACTGGGCAATGATATTCAATCTCTTTGATAACAGATAAACAAAACTGCTGTGATAACAGATTGACTGTCAAGCTTTAGTTAAGCTGTTGTCTTGAAAGGGGTTCAATAGAAGAAGAACAAAATCTGTTTTCCAGATTGTTCCGAAATATGTCGACTGATGTTGCTGCCTTTTGAGTAATGTGGTATTTTTGTCAATATATCAAAGTATATTAATGTCCGAATCCATTGGTGTTTCGGAAAATACTGAAGTATGTATTAGCAGCAGATATGGGTAATGATTATAATTTCATTCTAAGCATGAGCATGGTGAAGGTGTGTTGCTTTTGGTGTTAGTTATTTGTACATATTGGTTTATTGCAACAATGGGTATATGTATGTATGATGAACTGAAGTTAATGTTCATATTGGTGGTCATCTTGTATTACGGTATTCTGGATCCGTCATGGAGGTCAGCTCTGAGAATGGACCTAAGTTTTAGAGATTGTACTGGGATTCTGATTTCGACATATATTAACTATTTGGTTGAGCAATAGTAGACGCTCTAGTCTTTTGTCTACTACTGTACATGTTTAATACGACTGCTATATAATATTGGATTTAAATTTGTCCAAAGAGAGAACTGCAAATCTAGCTTAATGATTGATCTTTTTAATAAAGAAAGTTTCCTACTTAACCTGATGTACTACAAACTATTTGGTTAGTGTAGCATCATTGACTTACTTTACTTTAAGTTTAGTTCTTTCGGAGACTAACTTTATTATTTCCGTCTCATTATATATTTTGAATACAACAATTTGGCGCATTCTTCCGGAATTTCCAGAGACAGGCTAAACTGATGTGATCCTTGGAAACTTTTGATACAGAACAAGATAACATCAAAACTTATCTCGATAGGTTTGATTCCTTCTGTATGGCTAACGACATACAAAATGAGAAAAAAGCTTGTACCTTAATAGCGGTTATGGGATCAAAGGCATATGAAAAGATTTATCAAGAAGGAGCACATTCAAGCGTAAGTGATATTTTGTACCCTAATTTGAATTCTTTGTTGCTTAAAGCGTTTGAAAAGCAAGTAAACGAGATTGTTGCACGGTATATGCCAAAAACCTTTCCAAACTGTAAATGATTATGTGAACGAGTTAAAATCACAAGCAGCTATCTGTAAATGAAAATTTCACTATGGTTCGTGACCAACTAATTTTTGGTATTATCTTACCTTACCAGTTGGCGCTACAGTCCGGGTGGACCTGGACCTCCCGCACAATTTGCCTCCATGCTTCTCTGTTCTTGGCTGTGTCCCTCCATCCGATAACATCAATTTTTCTCAGATCACTAGACACGTCGTCCAGCCATCTTGTCTTTGGTCTTCCTCTCCTTCGAGTAGCATACAGTTTTCCATCCAGCATCTTCTTTGGGATATCTATATTTGCCATTCTTTGTACGTGGCCAAGCCATCAAATTCTTTGAGATTATATAAATCTAACTATAGTTTCACCTTTTATTATTGCCTCCAGTTCTTTGTTGCTTCTGAGTCTCCACTCTTCGTTTTCTTTCACTAGTCCAATATATTTTACGGAAAATTTTCCTTTCAAAAATGCTAATCTTTCTTTCCTGTTCTTCTGTAAGTGTCCATGTTTCTGAGCCGTATGTTGCTACTGGCCGTACCAGGGTGTGGTATACCATTAACTTGTTACTTCTTGATAGGAGTTTACTGTCAAATAATTGCTTGTTTGCGTAATATGCTTTATTCCATTTCATTATTCTTTCTGTGATACCTATTCCATTATCGTTTGCATTGTTCACCACGTTGCCTGATACTGGAAGCTTTGTACTGTTTCGGAGGTTCTTCGTCCTATCTGTAGGTTGCTGGTATTGTGTGTATGTTCTTTTGTAGATACTACCATATATTTCGTCTTTCTTTCGTTCACTTCTAGCCCTAATTTAGTGGATTTCTCTTCTAGCTGTTGGTGAACTTTCTTCAATTTGTTTTGCGTTCTTGCAACTATTACTTTATCATCTATCATCTGCATAGGCACAGAGTTGACTGAGCTTCGTAAATATTGTGTTCCTTTGATCGATCTTTCGGCAGGCAATATGTAGGGCAAGAATGAATAATGTAGTAGAAAGTCCGTCTCCTTGTCTAACGCCGGCGTTGTATTCAAAACTATTGCTTAATTTGTTCATCACTTTCACTTTGGCTGTGCTCTTCCTTACAGTCGTCTGTATCAGTCTTGTTAGTTTTGCTGGAATCAGGTCTTCCATAGCCCTTATCATTTCCTTTCTATCTATTGTGTCAAAGACCTGTTTGAAGTCTACGAATAGTAGATGTAGATCTTGATTATATTCGTAATGTCTTTCTACCATTTGCTTTATTATGAATAACTGGTTAGTTGTACTCCTGTTCTTACGGAAACCACACTGATAATCTCCAATAATGTTTTCTGTGTAGACCTTTAATCTCTCGTTTAAGATGCTTGATAGCACCTTATATACTACATTTAATAAAGAAATTCCTCTGTAGTTGTTGCAGTCATATCTATCTCCTTTCTTGAATATGGGGCATACGATACTTGTCTCCCAGTTTTTCGGCATCTTTTCTTCCTCCCATATTATGTTTATGAGTTCATTTATCTTTTTAGTTAACTCGTTTCCTCCATATTTTATCATCTCCGGGACGATGTTATCTTGTCCTGGCGCTCTTCCATTCTTCAATCTTTTTATACTATTTTCTACTTCTTCAAGTGTTGGGGCTTCTGACGTTACTTTCCGTTCCCTACTTCTCCAGGGCTTTTTTCTTTTGTAGCATCCTGCTCATTGGCATCATCATCTTGCTTATATAGCACTTCAGAAAATGTTCCACCCATCTGTTCATTATTTCTTCCTGATTGTACAGTATTACGTCTTCGTTACTCCTACAGCCACGTTGACTGGGTTGATACCCTTTACTCATCTAGTTCACTGCACTATAGGATTTTCGCCATTCGTTTTGCTTACTCAGTTCTAGTTCTTCTAGTTGTTTCTTGAGGTATTCTTTCTTCTTGCTCTTACAGATTTTCTTCGCATGTTTCCTTAGTTCTTGGTACTTATCATAGTTGTTCCGGGTCTCTTTCTGTAGCATCTTCACCCTTGCTTCATTCTTTTCTCCAATTGCTTTTTTGCACTCTTCGTCAAATCATTCTTTTGATTGGGCTTTTTTCTTAGTTTCCACTACCTCTTCACTAGCTGCTACTATCTTCTCTTTAATTTCGCTCCATCTTGCACCCACCTTCTGTTCTGTTGTTTCCTTATGTTGTGCGTTATCCAGACCCTGAAGATCTTGCAGTCTTTTCTCAAGATTTTCGTGGCATGCTTCCATTCCTGTTTTTGTCATAAGTGATTCTACGTTCCAGTTTCTTGTTTTCTACTACTATTTATTTTTTCCCGTACTTTGGTTTTAACTATAAAGTGACCTGAATCACAGTTGAGCCCTCTGCAAGTTCTGACATCTGTCACTGATGATCCATGTCTTGCTTAAACTAAAATGTGGCCTATTTGGTTCACCTCATTGGTACCAGGTATCTCCATGTACCTAAATGAATCTTCTTGTGTGGAAATTCTGTGCTTTTGATGTATAGGTTGTTTCTGATGGCAAATTGATTCTGTTTTCGTTGCTCTGTATTTTTCGTCCTCTCTGCCTATTTTAGCGTTGAAATCTCCCATTATTATTATTTGATCATATTTTGGAATTTTATTATATACATGTTCTAACTTGCTATAGAATTCATTTTTTTCTTCTTCCTTCTTATATGTTGGAGCATGCGCAGATGTTGTTGTCATATTTCTGAACTTTCCTGTAATTCTAATTTTGCATAGCATCTCGTTTACTATTACAACTTCTAATACGCTTTCTTTTATTCTCTTTGTGATTACGAATCCGGTGCCAAACTGTCATTTTCTGCTTTCTGGGCCACTATATATCACTGTAAAGTTCTTCTTACAGATTTCTCCGTGTCCGTACTTGCGACCTGATTTCCTGAAGTGCTACTAGGTCAGACTTATATTTTAATACTTCATCGACTATCTCCATCATTTTCCCAGCCTGTAACATAGTTTGTACGTTCCATGTTCCTAAAGTCAAGTCCAGGTTCTTGCTTTGTCTATTCCGTTTTCCTTTACCGTTTGGCATCCGAGGCTTGTTGTCGGATTTCGTAACAAAGAGTGTTTTCTAGGGTGGGGAAATTGGCCCCACGCCCAGCCTCCAACCCCCAACCTGGAGGACCAGTTAACCCTTGTAGATCCCTCTACCAACTGCAAGGCAGCAGTGTTTTCTGTCGGGGTTGTCTCCCTTAGCCAGATTGTCCGCGACTGCTTATTCGTCAAGTTTCCCTGCTTATTTCGCAGCTAACCCACATATCTGTGGGTTATCCCACTATCCACAACCCGTGGACGCGCCCGATTGCTGTCGGCACTGCGTATCCCTAAAGGCCCGGGAATTTTTGGTATTTTTAATGAGTATACTAGATAAAGATTATTATCCGAAACTAACTTAACTCTGGAAAAAGATCAAGCTGTTGACATATCCTGAATCTGGTATACTTAAACTACAGGTCTAGATTTTTGCATCAATAACGAAGCATCTTTTTCTGCTTGTTCTATACTAATTGCCAAGGATAAATGCAGTATAGGTCATCCAACGTATATTTACTAAGGAAAGATCCTACTTACAACAAAGTTTGCTGGAGATGCCTAGCCCAGCATTTCGGAAATTGTCCAGCTTTTCACGTTATATGCCGGAAATGTAATAAAAAAGGTATTTTCAGTAAGTCTCGTGCTTGTAGGGTCACAATTAATAGAAATAACAAAAAGTGTAGAGAATAAAAGAATTCCAGAAATACAAAATGAACCAGATGATGAGACTGGTATAAATACGTTGCACATAGAGGATATTTTATTGTTGAAAGACATGGGCAGTGGTCAACGTTTAGAATCGGATGATGAACTGCTGCCTACGTTGACATTAAATCATGCAGATAGGGAAATTACAGCTATTGTAGATACCGGTTCAAGGTATAATTTAATGTCAACACGACCAGCTAATAAATTGAGTTTGAAGAAAAGGACACAAAGTTCTACAGAAGCCTTATACTTAAATTTTTTTTCTAGTGAAAGTATTAGGACGAATTGATACTGAAGTAACAATTAATGGTGGGCTGTTAAATTTGTCTTCAACTTGAATACACGAAGCCCTTGATTATGTAATTTTAGGTAGGATTATATAATTTTAGGCACTTGTCTTCTCAATGGAATTATATATTAGGTATGACCTTGAGTAAGGAATCCGCTAACTGGAGGTACATAATATTAAAGCGAAATTAGGTAATAGTCAGTATTTAATGTAAGATCTAGTACAGTGTAATAGTGATCTAATGGTTAAGGTACAATGTTTAGAGAAGATAATTAATCAACTGAAAACAAAAATTTCTGATACTGAAAGGATAAAATTAACTAGTTCTTTAATGTTTAATAATTCAAACGGTAAGGTTGGTTGTCAGAGTAGTGATACAACTGTTCAAACTAGTGAGGACTTGGTTTTGATTAATATCACAATTCAGACAGATATTGTTGATAACTGCTCGCTAGTATCAGGAAGAAGCGTTCAAGACTGTTCTAGAGATTAAATTCTAAGGAAAATGAAATGGAATCGCAAAATGAAATGGTAAGTGCAGAAAGAACATTTAGTGTAAAATCTAATATCACCTCACAAGTAGGAAGTATTGAATCTAAAGCAGTAACTAACAAAAATGTCTTGAGCCTAATTAACAACATTGATCACGTAACTGATCCAGTCACGAATGAGTACAAGGTGGTAGCAAATCAGAAAAGTACAAAGGATCTGGAAGCACAAAAGTACAAAGGAAATGTTAACACCTTTCTATGTGTGTGTGATATCGGTGCATCTCGATTGCGCACAGTTTTCCCCCAAAGATCTATGATAATCTGTAGTTGATTGACAACAGGTTGGAAAAATATAATATCGTGGAGTTGCGCACAGTTTTTAGATGCAGAATCTCAAGATAATCATGCTTAAGCAAATCATGAATCTGCGCACAGAGTTTCAATATCTTACCGAATAAGGGTAAATATGAAGAAAAACAACAACAGTTTTTTAAGCTACTGTTTACTATATTGCATTTCTGCTAGATACACAAAATTCAATTTTTACAACTTTCGTCCTTGAAACTTGTGTCCTACAACTTTAAGAAATTTCATTCTTGAAACTTCGCAGTCCGTGGAGTTTTGAAACTACCTGTAAAATTTCATCATTTGTTCCCTCCTTTGAATTTCTTCTTTTCTGTGGTTTCGAATCACCTTTTCGTATCGGTACGATCTTGAAACATGTTTCATATTGTATTTCAAGCAACACTGATACTACCTTATGAACATCGGATGCACTAGAATAAAACTGACTGTTGTAGTGATGGTGGAAAGATTCTGGTCTATTTGTTGTCCTAGGCAGTGGAGATGGTTTACAAACCCACATTACTGGTGGGTATCTGAAAAAAAAAAAAGAAAGTAATCATGAATATCACATCATATTACTGTTTTCTTAATTCCAGTAGACTTAGAAGGAGCTAAAGCAGTAAATTGTAACTAATTTGCAAATGACTGATTTCCTGTTGAACAGTACATAGCTCAACTAAAAAATATTATTTTGATTTGCAGAACTGCTAGAAACTTGATTTCCTGTTAAACAGTACATAGCTCAACTAAAAAATAATATTTTGATTTGCAGAACTGCTAGAAACTAACTTTGAGTTATCATTTCAGATAATACGTTACTATTTCTATGCGCTATTTCTATAGTAGTGTCTCTAATTTCTCAAACCAGAATGCTTCTGGCCTATATACCAGACAGTTTTCTACCTCGTCAGTTTTGGTACATTTTTTTTTTGTTTTTATTCCATAACAAGCCAAAGTATCGGGACGGGCGTAAGCCATACGACTGTTATTGCCCCAAAATTAACTTTATCTTTTACCTTTATCAAATCAGAATGCTATTTCTGGTTTGCGATATTACCTGCAACTGTCCTCGATGTAGTTGTTCAGCAAATAATCTGAAAATTTAAATCCTTTACTGTCAGGTGCCACCGAAATCAGATGAGCAAAATCATCCGGTACTTGCTCTGGTTTGGGTGGCTGATATTTTGAAGTGGTATGGGATTGTGTCTTCAATATTTCGGAAGACTGATTTCTCAATATTT